>PVLD010004276.1:0-113628 GCA_004027595.1 Dinomys branickii
GACTGAATGAACAAAGCAATGATAGAGACCTGAAGCCAGGAGCCCAGGGACACCTGTTCAGGAGAGCGCAGGGAAAGGGTGGGGCTTGGGGTAGGTCATTCAACCAGTAAGGAGGACAGAAAAATGCGTGACAGCCTGGGACCTACCAGATAGCGGTGCCCAGAGTCCGGGGTGCTGTTTGTGTGCAGATGCAGTCAGGGCACCTGCCACATGTAGTGGTGTTCTGCGGATTCTTGCTGAGAGCTGAGTTGGGCAGAGGCCGGGGGAGTAGGAAGGCACTCAGTGCTGTGAGACAGGGTGTAGAAGTGGTGGAAGTTGACACAGATGACCCAGTGGGTTGGGTCACTAACTGGGTAGGGTAGATGTGCAAAGGTGAGCTGCTCTCATCTGGGACCCAGGGCCTGGGCTCTCGCAGGACTGGACAGGTCCATTTTCTGTCCTGCAGCACAGCTCAGAGGAGCATAGGGTACAGTATCTGGGAGGGAAGGAGGAAGAGAAACCCCGCCACTGCCACCCATGAGTGCCAGGCAGGACTCCACCAGGGCTCTGGGAGCCAGGCAGGTTGGCTTGTGTGTCCCACTGCCTCTCACATCTTGCTGGTGGCTGAGGACCACAGAGCAGGACACGGGGCTGTCAGGCAGTGGGTAGTGTGCCATTGGTTGCCTGGAACTGGAACAAGTGGTCAAAGGCCCCAGAGAGAAGTAGAGAGAAAGTGTCACCTAGGAGAAGTCTGGGGCTGTGGGTCTGATGGCTCCAGGTATGTGTCAGGGGTCCCCTTCACCCCTTCCAAGGGGGCAGCTAACAGAGTCCAGGGTGGTGGGAGGGACAGTACTGAGAAGGATGTCTCGGGGCTCTGAGCAGGAACTTCTGTGTGTCCCTGCACTGCCCTGGTGCCTGGGATGGAGGCCCTCAGACAAGTCCCTGCCCTGAGCTGATCCTCCTCACCTCTGCCCAGCTATGAGACTTGGGACAAGTTGGGGAGGCACTGGGCCCCAGCTCTGGGCAAAACCCTCACAATCAGCTGTCACAGTGCCCACTCTGAAGCTGTGGGGAACCCAGGTAAGGTTGGGGGGGTCAGTAGTACCCCATCATGGAGAGGCAGACTGGTTTGGGGTCCCTTCAGTTGTGGCCAGAAGCCATTGCTAAACCCAGCCCCATTCCTGTTTGCTGTATCTGTATGACCTTGATCACTGCATCTATCTCTCTGATCTGTTCCCTTGCCCTGAAGATGGGGGTCACGGTGCTGTGCAGCACCTGTTCTCCCACCCCACCTACATCCCTTCCAGCCCATTCAAGAGGACCTGCTTCCCCTAGAAGTGCTGGGAAGGACAGTTGCTTTGCTTAGGTTTACCTGGTGGTGAGGCTTACCTGAGAGTGAGGTCTACCTGGTAGGTGAGGCTCGAAGAAGCAAATGGGCTTCCACAGTGCTCCCGCTCCACTCTCCCCATGGGACAGGTGAGCCCTGTGTTGATCTTTTGCCTGAATGTGCAGGGGAGGCCATGATGCTGGTAAGGGGACTTCCAAACAGAGCTGAGCACAGAAGACTGACACAGGCGCCATTCCCACTTGCCCCACCAGGAGGGCCAGCTGATGTCTGCTCCCTAGGATTCCCATGAGTATTTGTCAGAGGAGGGTGACTGGCTTCTTTCCATTGCCTGGGACTTTTCCTTTTTTTTAGTGCTGAATGTGTTGGGTTCATGAGAGCCTCTCAGGCCCAGCCACACTGGGAAGGCTGGTCAGCCTACTCTCCGTTTTGTCCAGGATGAAGGTGGTAGTGGCGAGGAGGGATGAGGGACAGAACTGGTCTTAGAAATGCCCATAAATACCAACCTTGGGTGATAGAGCGAGAATGCAGGTAAGGTCCCCATCCCCACCCAGGCACGACCTTCATGGAAGTCCCGTCTCCCTTCCTCTTGCCACCCCGCACCTACTACAAGTGACAATGGACAGGATCTTTTAAGTATATTTTTATTGAAAATAAAAAAGTCATGGTGCTTCTTTCCTCATAAGGAGCATACAGCACACCCCCCAAGGCTGCCAATCCTGCCTCCTGTACAGAAGTCTCAGCACAAAATTGACATTAATGGCTCATTGGTGGACAAGATGGCATAGACAGGTGTATTTGTCCATTGAGACAGAATGCCTAGGAACAAGAGACATCGTCCCCATACACATGGCACATCGCTAAGAAGGCAGAGTTTGGGGTATTTACATTCATGCATTACATGGCTCACACTACCTTGGCTGTTGAGATCATACTTTGTACAGATGCAGAGAGTATAGTAATTATATATACAGATACTTCTTTAAATATATAACTATATAATATATGTTTATATTTTTATACCTATTAGTCTTCCAAAACTTCCCTAGAAGCCTCTTAGGAACACCTGGTAACTCTGGGAACTCCCAAATGCCACTGAGTTCCAAAGTGGGGTTCACCTCCCAGACAGTAGAGAAACATCTGAGAAAGTGCAGAGCAGGACTGTGCATCTCATTCTTGACCTCAGACCAATCTAAGAAGGGGTCTGGGTTGAGGAGCTGCAGGTTTATTTTAAACAAAAGCTCCAAGCTCACATACTAGGCTGCAGCAGTCTGATGTGCACATGAGTCTCCTAAGGTGCAAGCCTGGTGGCCTCCCCTGCTGCCCTCTGAAGCCAGCTCTGAATTTGGGGGCTTTGTTCTCAAGTGAATCTTTCTTTAAAGAATGCAACTCTTCCCTTGGTTTTCCTTAACCGGCTGAGAAGGAATTTACATGTGAACCGGAGCCCTGGGTATCTTGGGGGCCAGCATGATGGGAAGCTCTGCCAGGTTCCTGCAGCCTAACTGCAATATCTGGGCTTCCTATGTTTAAGCCATAGTCAAGGATAGTGGAACCCAGCGGGTGTATGGATACTCAGCCATCCGCAGCCTTTCTAAGTTGCCCTAGCTCACCAGGGCCCCTCAGCCAGCAGCCTCCAGCCAAAGGTACCCTCTGGCCACTCTAGATTGGCCCAGGGCACCAGCTTTCCCCCCTGTGATGCCCAGGGTGTTGTGTGTTTAAGGCTGGACTCCTGCTCACCTGTCCAGGTATGTGCTCAGGGAGGGAGCTCAACAGTGACTAGGGGGCTGTGCAGAGCAAGGCACGGTGCCCTGGGGTGGGGCCTGCCAGGCTTCTCTTTCCTGCCCTGTCTCTGAGCCCCCTCCCTGGCCTGCTTATTGCCTGACTCTGCAGCCTAAGAGGTTACCAGGTGTTCATCAGGTAGGGGCTGTTGGCAGCACCATGATGATGCCAAGGTGCGCCAGGAAAGTGAAAGTCAAACGAGTCCTCAAGCTGAAGGAGAAGGGGAAAGAAGGCAAAAGCTTCTGTGGGAGGGCATATGCCAGGCCTGTCCTCAATGTGTACACACTGGCCAGGGGGAGGACAGTGACAGACAGTTCTGGGCACAGGGCACTGGGACAGTGGACATTTGGGCCAAGTGGGGACTGGCTTTCCCGTCTGTCAGTCTTACCTGGATTTGAGGGTTTCCCACAGCCCAAATACCTGCCAGAGAAATACAATGGTGGTATAGGAGGCAAATGACGTCCAGCCAGCTAAATCCCAGCAAGGACACAGGCTGTAACCATTAAATGTGCCTGGCTCCCTCTGAGCAGGTATGTAAGGGTGGTGAGGGGAACCACAGGGTTAAGCGTATCCTCCTAACTTGCCAAAGGAGGTAAGTTCACATGCCTCCATGGGCCTAGTATGTGGGCAGGGCAGAGGTGACCAAGCCTGGAGGTTCCTGCCCCTACTCCCGTCTTCCACACTCAGGAGGGTTTGGCACATTTAGAACACTGGACCACAGGACACAGGAAGAAAACCCCTCTCTGGGAGCTCTCAGAAGAGGGTACGGGTGCCACTGCCAGGCCTCAGGTGGATGGCCTGGGAGATGTGGCTCCAGGCTAGCACTGGTCAAGGGCAGAGTGCCCCATGGGTTTGGCACAAGTGATGACCTCTGCCCAACGAGGCAGGACCTGCCTCAAAAGAATGCAGGGCTCCTGCACTCAAGTGCGCTGCTGTCTGAGAACAGCTGCAGAGGCCTTGGCCTTTCCAGACCCCCTTAGCCAAGGCTTCTGTGACACACTGCCTTACATATAAGCCAGCCCCTATGGCTGCTCACAGGAGTTCTCAGGCTGGGCTCATGGCAGGCAGACAGGAGCTACGACCAAGGTGTGGATGGGAACAGGAGGGCAGACACAGGCCCTGAGGACTGAGGACAGTGACAGATGGTGTGATGGGCAGATGTGTGGGAAGCACCTTTGAAAGGGGGCGTCTGTCTCAGGGCTGTGTCGATGGCTTCTGTTGGGACGTCCACAGAGAAGCAGGCCGCTTCCTGGCGGAGAGGTTTTTCAGGCTGGGGAGTGGCCCTATTCACCTTCTGTTAGCTGAAAGGGCGGGTGCCTCCCTGCCCCTCACAGGCAGACAGACCTTCTGCCTTCGCCAGAGCATGTGCTTTAGACAGCAGTTGGGAAACAGTCAGCGGGCCAAACACAAGGCAAGGAGGAAGATGTGGAGAGCGCCGGGCGGTGATGCTGCCCCGGGCGCCGCATGCGGGGGGCCGGGGCTCAGACCAGTGTCTGCACTGCCCCTGCCCAGAGGCCAACTGGGGCTGGCCGGGAAGAGGATGTTTCTCCTTCAGAAGGCTTGAGGCCCGCAGGGCAATGGAGTCCTGGACAAGCCCAGGGTCAGCTTCCCGTGTCCACTAGTGCCGCCAAGTGTTCCTCCGGCCAGCGGGTCCGGGGCCTGCAGACTCACACCACTGCGTTGCTCACATCTACCCCTTTGTTGCTCTGTGAGCTCATGGGATACTCAGCAACGCTGGTGCCATTTTCATCTTTTCGCAGGGGTTTCCTGGAAACGGGAGAGAAAGGAGGGGCAGCAGAGACGTCATCAGTTACCAGTGACTGTGGGGCGTGTGACCTCCCAGCTGGTCTCCACATCCATAAAAGAGTCCCAGAATGAAACCCAGTCAGCTCGGTTCCGGGTTAGCATCCTGAGGCTGCTGGGCTTTGTGGGGTCAGTCAGAAGCTGGACATGGTCTCATCCAGGGTGACCACATCACTGAGTATGCAAACCAGGGCATAGCTGAGAGGGGAGCTAAGGGTAATGGGGCCAGAACAACAGGCCTGAACTGGAACCGCCCTGGGCAGGCCGGAAGGTACGGTCAGCCTCGTGCTCAAGCTTTGATGGGTCTCTCTGATTATGAGCAGACAGAAATGAAGATGAATTGGAGGCTACAGACAGTTAACAGGAGAAGGCACTGGTGGTTGGATTTTACACTCTTGCCTCCGTGTGAGCAAAGGCAAATGGAAAATGCCATGAAGATGTGGTGACGGTGATGGTGGTGGTTGTGGTGACAATGGTTATGGTAGTGAAAGTGATGATGACGGTGATTGATGCCTAAATTAAATTAGCTGGTACACACCAGTGGTTCGTTCCACTGGTGACTCACTCCAGAGGCCACTGAACCCCAAGGACCATGCCTTCCAGGCTTACAAGGGACCAGGAAGGTTGGGTAGAAGGTTTAGAGAACGCTCTGGCTGGTGCGCTGATGTTCTGAAATCTCAATGCTACCATTTGTCCTGAATCAAATCCCATTCCTCCCTGGAGTCATTCAGAAGGGCTCTGGCCTTCACCCTGAGTGTCAGCAGCCTCCTGGTCTGGGCTGTACAGTTTGTGTGTACCAATTCTGTGCCACAATACTGTTGTCTCTTGGATGGATCTGACCCTGATGGGGCCATAGCACAGGCATCTTTAATGTCCTCGTCAGGCTAGGGTGAGCTTTGGCCCTTGCTGAGTGTTGTCCAAGTTACACATTCATGGCTGTTATCAGAAGAAGGGTGAGGTCAAACTCTCACTTCTTCCTATGGTGCCTCCTGCCTTGTGCAAAGCACTCTGGCTCAGAGATTTCCTTGTCCCCTCTCACAGTCCCCTGGAAAAGTTAGGCTGGAGTTAGGAGAGTCATTTCATGGGAAACTGAGGCTTAGGGAGGGCTTTGCCTTGCTAAGGACCCCCATTTGGATGGTGGAAGGGCTGGACCACCACTCGATACTTCTGTACTGTCTAGACATCTTCCCAGGCAGTCAGCATTCCCTTAAAAGGGGGTTTTATGGTCCCACTGGCTTGGGAGAGCCTTCCTCCACCCTCCTCATAGAGCCCCCAAAATCCTGCAGAGTTTCCCAAGAATCCTGTCTCATTAAGCTTTACCCCAAGACCCCCACACTATGCATCACAGATCCCATGATGGGCCACCATATGTATCTGCACACCGTGAGGGGCAGAGTGGCACCAAACCCTCTCCTGAGAAATCAATGTGGCCTGTTCTCCCATCACTGGATCCAAGTTGTCCACTGTCTTGGTCCCTGGGCTGAGGCCTGATGCTGTTCCCGAAGTCTTCTGGGCTTCACTGGAGCCCAGTGGATTTTCCTTACAGCAGAAGAGGCTCTACCTGCCTCTGGGTACCATCCCATCACCAGCCACAGCACTTAAGGCTGACACTGCGGCAGCACTGGGGCAGATGTCACAGCTCAGTGAACTGGCCTCCACCACCTTCCAGCTGCGTGACCTTGGCAAGCTGTAGAACCTCTCCACACCTCAGTTTCCGTGTCTCTAATAATGTTATCCACTTCATAAGATCACTGTGAGGATTAACCATGTTGGCACACGTCAAGTACTTAGTGAGTGTGTGATATATAGTCAGTGCTCTGTAAGTATTTGTTAGCACTCAGCATTGCCATCGGGAAGGTGTCAGTCAGGGTCGCTCTGCTGGCTTGTAGTAGTAGCCAGCAATGCTGAGACCGCCTACCTATCATGTGCCCCCTGGGGCTCCAGAAGGGGTGGAGGGAGGCACTAGGAACCACAGGCTCCATGGGCCAGGCAAGGCTGGTCCTGCCACGCCAGGACAGGAATCTCCACCCTGGCCCAGGCAGAGAGGGCCACAGTGGTTCCCCTAAATGGCATGGTTCCTACAACCGAGAAAAAGGTAGGTGAGCTTTTCCTTGGCAGAGCTGGGACCCCTGCTGCAGGAAAGCGGGTTCCCCCTTCTGCAGGCCTCCTGCCCCCACCTGCCCCGCCTGTGGCGAGCAGCAGGTGCTCCGTGTTCTCTGGCTGCACATGCTGCAGTGTCAAGGGGCCGCTGCACACACTGGGCCTCCAGCAGCACTGCTGGCCTGCAGTCTGAGGCCCTGCTGACAGTAACGGGACATTGTCCACCCTCAGCTGCGCTGCGCTGGGCACCACAGTCAAAGGCAGTTCACAGCAGCCTGAGAAGGGAGGGTGCCCACTCTCCTGTCTCATACACCCCAAGGTACAGGTTCCATCTCCCCTCTCCTGAGGGCGTCCATCTTCCTCACTCTGTGTATGCGCACACATGCATGTACACATGTGCATGCACACGCACATACACACCCCACAGGCCCATCATCAGACTCCTCTCCAGACTTTAGACTTCCTCAATCCTGGGGGAAGAAGCCAGCCGGAAAAGGCCTTTCTGAGCCACCACTGTGCTCCTGTGAAAAGCAGCAACCCCATCTCCAGCCCCTCCAGGACCAAAGTGACACAGGCGTCTTGGAGTTCAGTGCAGCCAAGGGTCTCGTGTGGCTCCTGGGCTTACCTCTGCTGGGCCCTGTGCCCAGCAGCATCTCGGGAACTGGGTGTGCACAGGCAAGTCGCAGAGGACATGGCTGACTGGGGAAGGGCCCTCTCCGAGGCCGTGATTCTCCCTCTCCCCATGAGACTGTTCTGCAGCCTGAGACTCATCTACACCGCAGCCCCTCCCAGCCTGGATGCTGGAGACAGGACTGCAGGATCACCACAAGGATCCACCAAACATGGGCGTGCCCTTGGCACCAGCCCCACATCTAAAATGTCTCTTCACCTGCAAAAGGCTCACAACGATAGCAGGAAGCCCTAGAAACCCCATCCTTCCACAGGCAGGACTCCCAGATGAATCGGGACAGTCCAGGAGGGCCTTCCTGCACTCCCGGACAGTCATGCTGGACCTGGGCTCCCTCTGTTAAGGGCTGTTCAGGTGAGGGTAAGGTCCTCACTCTGAACCAACCTACCCCAACCTGGGCACTATGTTGCCACTGAGAGTCCTGGCACTGCCTGGTTGACACAGGTGGCTCTAGCTCCAGAATCCTGTGGGTTCAGCTCACTTGAGTGCATAAAAAAGGCCTGAATGGCCCAAGGATGCTGGCCTCACCCTAACACCAGGTCATGAGCCACGCAACATCAGGCCACATATGAGTAGACTGCAATGAATTATAAGAACCGTGATGGCAAACATGAGGTCTCAGGGAGACAGAAAAGGTGCCTGCTCTCCTGGCAGGTGAACCAGTCAAGCAAGAAGGAGCCTGCCATGTAGGGAGCAGGCCGGACACTGTGACTGAGGTCCTTGGGGCTGAAGAGCCCTGAGCCAGGAGGAGAGAGCAGTAGAGAAATAGCAGGAAGCAAGGGGGCGAGAGGGGGCAGGGACCAGGCCATGCCAAGCTGTGCCAAGTGCTCCTAGCTGGTAGGGATGGGGGGTCACATCTGCAGAATTCCTGTCCACTGCTCATCCTACCCATGACCTCGGTCTCACATTTCTGGATAGATGAGCTGAAGGGAAAAAACTTATCGGTAACCAAAGGAAAAGACCCCAAGAAATAGACTTGTTTGATTTTTCATCAGCCAGCACAAAGCCCTCAGTCTGCTTAGCTTTTGGACAGTGACACATCATGGTGGCCAAGGCTCTGGCCCCACTGTGCCAAGGGCCAGGCAGATGAAGCAGGCTCATCTCTGCTGCCCACCTCTCACCACCAGGATGGGATTTCATCGCCCATTGTGTGGGGAGTCTCTTGCAGGGCAGCCGATAGGGCCATACAAGCATCTCAGCCCAAGGGATGTCCAGACGCCTCGTGTCCTGCTCCTCCTCACCTCACCCGAGCTCCGCTGGAAGGGAGGATCATGGTGATGATGGTGACAGACGCATGGCATCTGGAGCACAGAAACCTGTGTGCTGAGCAGGGAAAAATCAAACTCCAAGAACCCACAGATGGCAGCAAGGCCCAGGAGTCACCCACAACAAAGAGCAAAAGCCAGTTTCCCGAATGCCACCAAGGTACCAAATGACCTTGCTCACATGGCCTGAGCAGCCCAGGCAGAAGAGGCACTTCCCGGGAGTGCAGAAACTTGGGCTTGACTCAGGTTCAGCTAGAGCTGCGTGTGCTTCTGACCCACAGGTGAGTCCTGTGGGTAGGAGAGGAGGTGGCAGATGTGGGACCCTTCTGAGGCGATCCCTGCCTGAGAATGTCACGCACAGGGATGGGTAGGCTGTGCGACTGCGAAGTGGAGAGGGCCCCACTGGGTCCCTGCTTGGAGGAGGCGGCAGCAGCAGGGCGTGGAGGGCAGAGCAGAGGGCGAAGGGGTAAGGGCCAGACATCAGAAACTGGGCACACGTTTTCCTCTCCAAAGCCAGATTCTTCTTCACTCACCCAGACAGAGAGAGGGAGAAGGAGTCTTCTGGATTTCTACATAGCATTTCCCAGTTAAAAGGTGGACCCTAGCAGGTCCACATAAACCAGCGTCCATTCGCACCACAGAAAATCACCGCAGAGTCCCTGCAGGCCAGGGGCTGTGCCGGGAGAAGTGGAGTGAGGAGGGCTGAGGGCAGCTTCTGACCTTACGTGCAAGTGCACACAACTGCTCACAAGTGCACGGGCCCGAGGGCCTGTGAACACCAGCATCACACAGAGCATGGCACAAAGCAGGGCGGAAACCTGCAGACAGCTGCCAGCAGCTTCCCCATCTGTGAAACAGCGGCCGACCTGTGCCTTGAGACTCTCAGTCCCCATGAAACTCATCTCTAACCCCTCCTCACTATCCCAGCTGCCCCGGGGAACCAGGTCTTCTCTGCAAGTCACAATTCTGTAAGAATAAACCCTCATCTGGGCCACCCCAAAAGGAATGTAAAGTCTTAAAGAAAAAGTCTGAAAAGGAATATAAAGTGCGAGAGAAAATAAAGCCTCATCCCATTGGTGACTTTTCGTTTGCACCCACCACCAAACAAAAGATCTTGAACAGAGTTCATGAAGGGATCAAGTGGAAGAGATGCAGCCCTGGAGTAGGGCAGGGAGAGGAAGCTGAGGGTGGCCAGACGGCAGCCTTGTTGGGATCGTGCAGCATGGAAGGCTGCTGGACGGGACAACTGGGGCTTAAAAGCTGTGGGACGGGCCCCAGTTGCCACTAGTTCCCCCAGAGAGGAGCACGAAGTTTCAAGACCCACTTATTTGACCTTCTGGAGAGGAGGCACTGTGAACGCCACAAGAGGAAACAAACCACAGTATACAAAAGGCTCAGTCCAGAGCAGTGTTTACACTGTCACAGAAAGGCAGATACTGAAGTCCCTGCGCCCAGCCCTGGGCGGAGGATGGGGTGGGGGCCGTGTTTCCTATGTCTGTGGGGAGGGGAGCTGATCTGTGTCTCCCGCAGGGACCGCCAATAGATAATGTGTAACAGCGGAAGAATACTCAACTCACTGACGCTCACACTTAAGACAACAGGGAAAAATGGCGGAAGAAATGGCTACTGCCTCCAAGCGGTTGGCCCTCAAGAACAAGACTGGGGGATGAGGGCAAAGCCGGGGGTTCTTGTTTTTCTTTTTCTGTGCTGTTGGGGATTTGAGCCCAGGGCCTTGCATACGACAGGCTCTACCACTGAGCTACACCCTCCACAGCATTTTCCTTCTCAGCCTATGGGACATTTGGCATTTTAAATCTATGTGCACGCGTGACTGATAAGAATGAGAATTAAGTTAAAAGCTGGTGGTGAGTGTGCAGCTCCTCTCCACACTCCCCAGTCATTCTGCTTCCTCCCAAGGCAGGCACGACACACGCGACTCTGGGCAGGGTCTTCCTCCCTCCCCATTCCTGTTTTGTTTTCCTAGCACACATAGTCCTTTAAATCACCCCATTTACTAATTTGCTGGCATGTGCACTTAATCTGATTTTTCTGCTAGCAAGACGAGCATCTGGGCCTGTTCACCTCTGGCTCCCTGGAGCCTAGTCTAGTCCCCAGCACCCAGAAGGTGCCCAATGACTAGCTGTGGACCAGCTGGCTTCCTGAGCAGCCCTGTGCCAGTCCATGGAGCCCTGTGGCGCCATCAGAGAGACTGGAGCATTTCAAAGTGCTCCTTCTACCAGAATGGCTCAACAAACGTGGAGGAGCTTCAGAGCCTGGCCAGAGCTGCAGGGCTCAGGCGCACGGCCATTCAAGCCACGTCCGGGAAAACACTTGCTTTTCCTCCGCACTTCAGTCTGCAGACCTAGCCCGCCTGCTCTGGGGGCCTTTATTGGTCTTCTGGAAAGAGCTTGTCAATGAGAAGGAAGTGGCTGTCCAGTGGCTTAACAGAGAGTGGACAGCAGTGGGGAAAGGACCTGCACCATCGACAGCCAACACAGGGGAGATGCTGACCCTGTGTTTGGGGTGGGGGTGGCTCCATGGAGGGGGTGTGGTGGAGTGGGCATCCGTCATCTCTCCTCAGCTCAGAGCTTTTCTCAGAGTGAAAGGGGTGACTGGCAGAGAGGCCGCGAGGGCCACCTGGAGAGTGTAGCCCCCTCTCAGAGTCTGGCTGGCCGGGCTCCTTCCCCACACCAGGGCTGGGGCTGACTTGCCTCCCTGGCAGAGGGCCCCGTGGGGCTTTCCCTTGGTGACTGAGTAACTCCCCTTTAAGTTTCCCTTCCTGCCCTGGACAGAGTCTCCTTTGCCTTTCAGGTGTTCCTCTGACTGGAAGGTACCTCTTAGGATGGGTGTGTCTGATTAATGCCCATTTTCCCCTCCAGAGGGCAGTGTGGCGTGGGCAGGGCCTGGGCCTGCAGTACCCACATGTGGCCCAAGGCCTAGATGGCAACTGGCACCTCACACCTGGCCCCTGGCCCCAAGCTCGGTGGCCTTGTGGTCAGTATCCATACATCTGAGCCGTGGATTGACCTAGTGGTTGTGCCTCAGAATGAGCCCGGGGGGCTCATTTCCCAGGCTACCTTCTGAGCTGGGAACAGAACTTGGGGGGGGGGGTCTGACACCTACTCATCCTGTGGCTGTTGGCACAGACACTTCTCCACACATATTCAGGGCAATGAAGCCACCTGAATGCCAACTGCACAGCTCCCCACAGCCAGGAAAGCTCTGGGAGTCGGGGTAGCTGACAGGACCCGGGGCCACCTGAGCAGCACTCCTCCCCACCCCTTGGCATGGCTACTGCACCTGACTCTAGGAAACTTCCTGGCCCAGGTCTAGACAAGGTGCTCCCCTCCTCTGGGCTGTGGAGGTCCCTGAGCGCTGCGCTGGCCACAGAGCTGGGATCTGGGTAAGTTACCAAGCGCAGGATGGAGGGCTGCCTCATCGAATCTGCATCTAAACGCAATCAGAGCCCACCTCCTGCTGAGATCCAAGCCCCCTCCGGCATAGGCCTTGCGGTTCTCCCAGAGATGAAAGTGGGGGCATTTGGCAGTGCTTCTGGCCCTCCTGGCTGCTGCCCCCAGATGAATCACCTCTGGAGTTGCCTCCCTACACCAGCCCATCCTAAAACATCCTCCCAGAAACCTGGCTCTGTGAGGCTGTAGGGAAGCTATTCACAAGACTGCTTGGGAATCCTCCCCGGAGACTTGAGACTGAGTGAATTAAAAAAAAAGTGGGATGTGTCACTGAATTTTTCTTTCAATGGTTTCACAGTGACATGGGATGCTTTTGTTTCCCTGAGAAAGAGAAATGTTTCAGATAAATTATTGACCAAAAAAGGAATAGCCCTGAGCAATCCTCCATTTACTCTGGGAAGAAGTACAATGAGCTGGTGGCTGGCACAGTGCTACCTCCGACAGATAGACAGACAGCCCAGGACAGTGCCATTAGGGGCTCTGCTCCCCAGCAGGCCCGGTGTGCTCCCCAATAACAAAGCCCCCCTCGGCCCTGGAAGCAACAAGCTCCGTTTCTGTCCCTACCAGCACGCACGAAGTTCCCTCCTGTCACTGTATATCCACTCACTATGCCAGGGGCATCCTCTCTGGAAAAGGACTTCTCAGGCAGAGCCCGGTGAGCAGCCCCTGTCCTCTGGCTCTTGACAGGTTTCCACACTACCATTCCCTACCCTTGTCTTGTGCTTCCTGCCTCTTTTGCTGCTAGACCTTGAGGGGTTCTCCGGACTCCTTTGTTCCTTGCACCTGCCTGGAGCCCCTCCCATTCCCCAGGAGCCACACCCACACCTCAGGAGCTCCGCCCACTGCCCCTGCGGGAGGGTGATGCTGTATTAATGAGAGTTCCTTCTCCAGACTGTTGAGTTCCATTTTCCCTCCACCAATTAAAGCAGGAGAGGTTTGGGGCATGAAGAGAGGCAGAAGTGACTCAGTGTGTCTTTTGTAGCTATTACAAAGATTATGATGAACATTTCCCAGGGTAAGGGAGGAGCTGGCAGCCCATGCCTTGGTAGTGTGCTCTTCCTCAGAAACCTTCAGTAGCTCCTGGTGCCCAGGAGCAGGCAGACACCTGCAGGGGCCAAGGGCCTCTCCGTCAAGCTCAGGCTCCTATGTGGCAGGGGCTTCCTAGGGCCGTGGAAACAGTGGCCTTTTGCCTGAAATGCCCCCTCCATTCTGAAAATCTTTTCCCTGCCCCCTCAGGCTCTCAGCTCACATGCTGTATTACTGGATAAGAATCCGGCATGACTCCTCTGGGTGTCCACAGTATGTTGCCACACCCAGCACTCTGGTCTCAGGGATCCACCCACTGACCCTCCTCCTGGGCTTGGCTGAGCAGCCTCAGGCAAAGCCTGGGGCTTACTGTCTGTGCACACGGAGTCTGGCATAAGGCAGATGCTCACAAAACACTTGGGAAGTGTCCCAGCGCTGTTCCTGGGGAGACTCCAACACACATCTACCTTGGTTTCCAAGGCCAGGCACCTGGCTGGAGTTACAGGGTCTCAGAACCTTTTTCTCTGTCCTCAGCCCTCAGAAAGACACACACAGCCTCGCCACACTGCCAGGCCCCTTCTTCTGCCCCCAGCCCCAACCCCAAGGAAGAGCAGAGAGCAAGTCAGGACTCTTCCCAGCTCAGCATCGGAAATGAATTTGTTAGCACCTCAGTGTGCAAAATGGTCCTGCAGCCAGGGCTGGGTTCATTTGAAACTGTGATTCTGGGTTCAAATTCTGCTTCCACTGCTTCCTGGTTGTTCCATTCTGGGTGGTGCCCTGACTCTTTAGTGCCTCAGTTTCTTCACTGGCAAATTGGAGCTGATTGGAAAAGGTAGAATGAAGATGAGCTGAGACCACTGATGAGATAAGCCCGTGCCTGGAGCAGAATTACGGGACTACACAGTTATTCTCTTGTTATCTGTTGTCATTGCTGGAGACCTCCCCGAAGCCTGAGTGTTCAGGGTAAGGAGGGTTCTCAGCTTGGGCTGGGGGCAGATGCCCAGTGTGTGGCCTATCCTGTGTGGAACTGCCACCTCTGATCCTGTCCCTGGCCTCCTGCCTCTTCTTCCCAGTTTCCAGAACAAGCCAGACTGGTGGCTTTTCATGACCCTTCATCCTGTGTGCCTGAGTCTTGCTTAATATTTTTAACTTGACATGTTACTCTTTGTGCTTTTGAAGTACTTATCAAAATTACATTCAATAGATGATTCAAAAAGAAAAAACCTATTTTAGGTGTTATAATTATTCTTTGCGTGGACCCTCTGATTTCAGACTTGGGGAATTTAAAAAAAACTTTTAAGTTTTTTTTTTTTTTTGGTCTTTTTGAGACAGGGTCTCACTATGCAGTTCAGGCTGGCCTTGAACTCACTTTGTAGATTGAATTCACAAGGATCCTCCTGCCTCAGCCTCCTGAGTGCTGGGATTTCAGGGGTGTACCACCACAAGCGGTTTAAAACTGTTATAGTAACAATTCCTATTACCCTTTGATATTTTCTAAAAAGTTGGCATTATACTGGGCTCCACAAAGAATTGATACTCATCAAACGCTTGTAGAAACAAATTGCTTAAAAATGACTGAAGGATTATGTCTGAGATCAAACTATTCTAGCAATGAGAAAATAAAAGAAAAAGGAGGAAACAGATGTGCAAAGAGAGCAAAATGTTGGTAATTTTTTTTAACATCACAAGAGTTCACTCTGCTTTTACTGTTTTGGGTTTTTTTTTGTTTTGTTTTTTGTTTTTCTTTCCTGGAAGCCAGGGCTTTTGCCCTGAGCAACACTCAGCCCTTGTTTTTATTTTGGAGACAGTCTCTCACCAAGGCTGAGCCTCCTCTTATGCGTGTGCATATTAACAATCTTTCTAAGTTAAAAGGTGATCTGATGGCAGAGGGGCCTCCAGGCGCAGCGGTGGGGACTCACCTTTTTATGGCTTTGTAGCAAATGATGACAAGGACGGTCAGGAACAGCAGAGAGGCACAGCATACGGCGATGACGATCACCAGTCCCGACCACCAGCTTTCCTCGGCAGGGCACGAGGTAGTGTTGGGAGCTGGAGAAGGCAAGAGCAGCCTGAGTCTCCCTGCACAAGCTGGTGGCAGCTATGGTAGAGGAGAGGGATGCAGCCGCTATCCCCCATGAGGGCCCTCTGACCTCTCCTGCAGCCCCCGCCCCCACCCGGAAGCCGATGACATCATGGCTGGCCCCCAGCCGGGCTGACCCCCCACGTCCAGGCCTGGCCTGCGCCGAGCAGGGGTTAAACGCCGCGCCCCGCCATCCATCCTCCCTTGGCATGAGCTAACTGACAGCAGGGTCAGGTTTAATTTCCCATGAAAAATAACAGAACATCTCATTCTCTCAGTTGAGGCATTAAATCCGGTTCCTCTGCAGGTGGGGGTGGGCAGCCGGGCTCAGAGCGGACTCTGGGGGAGGAGAGAAAAGGAGGCCTGTTGTGTTGGTCTCTGAAACTAGTTTCTTGCAAGAGGCTGGCTCGCTTTGATTCAGCCCAGGTGGGGGGTACCTGCAGGTAGCTCGGCCTGCAGGGGGTGGGTAGATGGGGAGAAGTCTGTGTTTGACAAAGCATCTGACACAGGTGCTACACAGAGTGCCAGGGGTGAACCTCCCACCCCCTGGCATGGGCAGTGTTGGGATTCATCCAAAGCACAGGTATTGGCCCAAGTAACACACACTCACAGCCTGATCCGAGTTTCTGAGGAGACCCGGATACCGCTGGGAAAGAAGTGCAGAGAATCGCAACAGGAATGGGCAAGGGGAGGAAAGAGGAACAAGAGAGAAGAGAGAAGAAGGAGGGAAGCTGGTGCGGGAAAGAAGAAGGGAGGGACAGACAGACAATACCACCGACTTTGGCCAAGTCTGCAAGATAGTGATACAGGCGAAGGAATCACAGTTACACCGAAGATCCTTCCACTGGGTCATAGGCACCCTGAGGGTTGCAGTGGGTGAGGAACATGCGGTCGGCCTTTATCCAGGTCTGAGTTTGACCTAACTGCACCGTCTGACAGTCTGACAAAGGAAGGCACCAGCAGGAGCCACCCCTTCCCAGCACCTCAGACGGACGCCCCCCCCCCGTAGCCACGCCCCACCCTGGGGGCGGCCACCTTTGAGTTCTGAAATTATCAATTAGATTTGCTTGTTCCCGACATTCACACAAAGGGACTCATGCCAGATGATTTCTAAAGGTTTTCGGCTTCCTTTATGTAGCACAGTGTTTCTGAGAATCATCCGTGTCCTTGCACTTCTCTGAACTTCCTTCGTTGTCATCGCTGAGGAGTGTCCCATGACGCGTGTGCCACGGTTTGTTTAATCACTCACCTGTTGGACACATGGGCTGATTCCAGGTTTCTGACCGCTCTGAAAGTAAACGTCTGCATGGACATGTTTTCGTATTTCTCTTGGAGAAATGCTAGGAGCGGGATTGTGGGGTCCCGCGGTGTGTGCCTGATTGACACTGCAAGAACAAGCCAAGTGCTTTTCCCAAGTGCTCACATTTTGTGCCCTCCCGAGCAGAACAAAGAAAGGCAGAAAGGACATGGGAAGAAGGGAGTGGTTACAATTTGTAGCTGAATTAAAGGCAGCTGGATTAAGCCATCCAGAAACCATTATGTGCTTCCCAGGGGACTGGTGCTAAAACCTCATTAACAAATGTGAGGTCCCCAGGGTTGGACCTGGGATCTTCGCAGAGCCTGAGCAGCTTTAGCAAAGCGTTCTGTGAGTCAGCTGGAACAGGGACACCACAGGGCTGCTCTGCCACGCCAACACCTGTCCAAACCCCACCCCCTAGAAGATGCAGCGCACAAGATTGAAAATAGGAATAAACTCTAGAATGAAGGGAAGGAAGGCCAAGAGGATTCCCATTCTGCCCACGATGGACAGAAATATCAAGCCAGCTCCTCCCTTAATTCCTCATTTTGGGGGTGTTCCTCACTTGCCTAAATCTTCCCAGGGTGACTGCACAGATCCAGGCTTTGCCTTCCCTGCAGCAGCAGCCACCACGGGACTCAGAAACACAGGTGGATCACAGGAGGCTGCTCTGTTTACACTGGGCCCACACCCCAAAGCTCTGCCCCTTATTTTCACTGCCAGGGAAGCAGTTTTAGCTTCTATGGCTCTTCCTCAGGCTGGAACACCTCTGGGCAAGTCCCCAGGGCTGCACCTTCCCACTGATAGCCCAGGAAAGTTCCCCAACATCCCCATGTGGGGAAAAAATCTACCAATTTGTGGTCATAGCCAGGGGCTGCACCTCGAGTCAGTAGCTCTTGGACATATGGGTTTGGTTGGCACAAAGAGCAATCCATTAGCAGCTGTGGATGCTAATGACAATGAACTAATTATTTCCACGTAAGGTAGGCTTGTCCTTTGAGAAAAGTGCCAATAGGATCCCTGTTCAGAAATTCCATCAACCTGGAATTTGGTAGAAGATTTTAGTGCCTCTTTGCCTTATATTCTGTATTAACAGGGTAGGATTTCTTTTCAGGATCACTTTTCCAAACAGTTGATCTTGAAAGCAGGGAGCCCTGGTTGAGAGTGTCCTCTGCCCAGGGTCCCTCTCTGATACCCAGCAGTGCACTGATCACTGTGTGCATGGAAGCAAACAACCCCAGGCAGAGCTGCTAATGGACAGGAAAGGGGGGAGGCATTTGTGAAATCCAGTTGAGGCGTAAGTCTTGGATTGTGCTCAGGAAGTCAGCTGTTGTGTTCAAAGGCTGCATCCTTATTTATCTTTGCTTGAGTCAATTAGAGAACTTGAGAGTGGAAGAAGGCTGGGAGGTGTCATTTCAGGAGAGAATAAACACTGAGGCTCAGGATGAAGAAGCAACCTTCCCAGGGGACAAGTGAGCATGACCTTTGGGCTGTCTGCTAGGCCCACCCCTGCCTCAATTTCCTTCAGTGCTGGGTGTTGCCAGTATCTCTCCCCAGAGGGGACAAGACAGCTTATCATGTGGGCATATTTGAGAAGTCAAATCCCAAAAGTGCTCATTCATTCATTCATTCATTCATCCACCAGACACACACTGAGCATGCTCAGCACCCAGCACCGTGCTAGAATTTGGGAGTACAAAGATAAATCATGCATGCCCTGTGACTTTACCAGGCTTGCACCAGCTGCCTTGTAGATCTTTACAAAGTGGACTAAGATCTGATCCTCATGCTCAAGGAACCAGGCATCTCCAAAAGAAAAATGCATAAATTTCTAATATGCAAGGTAAAGTCACTGTGGCTGAGAAAGGATGCCCGGGATACTAAGATGGTTTAGGAGTGAGGCTCAGTGAGGGACAGCTGGCCACACAGTAGTAGAGACTCAGACAGTCAGAGAGTGTCAAGTGCTAGCCAGTCTGAGCTCTCTGTCACTCCCTTTGAAATGACAGGAAGGCAGGAGTGTCTTGGCCCCGCAGGGGTCACAACCCCTTCTCTCCTGAGACTCCCTGAAGCTCTGTCTGCTGTACTCAGTAAACACTCCTGCCACCTGCACAGACCACAAGACTGGCAGTCAGGAAGGGTGGCTTTGAAGGACCCAGGGCCTGTTCCCCTTAACTGGAGTAGCTGCGTCTACTCAGTTAAGAAATGCACTGCTGAAGGCTTCGGGACTTTTGTTTTCAGCCAAGGTGAACTGAAAAACAGACTGGATACGCGACACTGGTTCTCTAAACAGTAGACATCAGGCAACAAAGACAGTGACCCCCAAGAGACAAGGAACAAGTGAGGTGTGTCCGACCAGCGGCCAGCTTGCTGTCTTGAGAGAGTCTTGCAGTAGTGCTACAAAAAACGAGACTCCAGGAGTGCACAGGACAGGTGTGTCCCCTCCCTTCCAGGGACCTCTGAGAGGAGGAAGGCCCACACCATATCTAACCACCAATGGCATGTGGTTATACTCTGTGGAAAGCGTCATAGAAGAAACAGAGGAGAGACCCAGGTGGCCCACAGGAGCCTGGAGAAGAGCCAGGGAAGTATGGGTGGGGATGACTGACCAGGTACTCAAGGAGGCTGGGACCAAAGCGGTCTAGGAGATTTGGGCATCGACCTTTCGGACTCAGCCCAGGTCCAAGGCCACAGAAGTGTGTGGTCCAGAGAGCCCTCAGTGATAACGCTGTCCCTATATTCCTCAGGGCCGTTGGCAGCTATCGAATGAGATCATGAGGTTCCACCCATGGTAGCAACCATCACTTCCCTGTGATGGCTTCAAGGGTCCCTATTAGGCACCATAGTGCATGGCCCCATTATAGTCTCCTCTTTGCAATGGAGAAACTGAGGGCACAGAGCCGGGGCCTGTGACAGTACTGAGTCGGCTGGACATGTATTAATATAGACAGAGCCAGCTATTGTACAGCAGCTGGGCCCAGATGTTTGACTGACGGGAGAGCACTGAGTGGGGGATGAGTGAATGGAAGACCAGCAAAGGCCTTGGAAACAGCTCCCTTTCACGACGTAAAGCAACACAGCCTGGTTCGAGAAGACAGGAGACGGCCATGTTGTTTGTTGTGAAATCACTTTTCTGCCTTGAATCGGAGGCCGTATCCATGGGTGGCCTCTTGACCCTCTGGGTAGCCACCTCAAGATGTCACCAGGCTCCTGTGGCACCCAGCTTCTTGAGCACAGTCTGAGTTCTAAGCATTGCTGGGACACCCTAGGCCTAGGGGACACCATTAGACACCTCTCCTTCCTTTCAAAGTCTTTGGCGACTCAATCCCAGGCTGCCAGAGCGGCTTCCCAACAGTTCCCTCGGGCTTAATCAGCTTTAATGACATGCAGGTGAGGAGGGGCTGCCTGGCCTTCGGGATCTGGCTCCCTCAACTGCCCAGCACGAGCCCTGTGCACAGAGATGGCTCAGGGAACGTGGGGAGGTCTGTCCCTGTCTCCTTCCAGGTTCTAACGTCCGCCAGCCTGCTTCCCAGACACAGGACAAACCTGGTCTTTCCTACGGGAGACTGAAAGCAGAGGCTGCGCTGGGCCTGGAGTTACTTCTGTGTCGTGGCATTTGTATGGGCTTTGTGACATTATTAGGCAGAGGTGACAGGGGCCACTCAGCATTGCTGCAAGGCCTTTAGGATTTATAGGGTCCCTCTTGGCACTCCTGTCTCCCATCCACCCTTCCTGCTTATTTAGGAAGAGCGTGAGCACACGGACCCAGCACTTGTGAGAGCGCACTAAGCGTCTCAGGGCTGGGGAGTGTGCTTACTCTCTGTCCTTGCCCCTGCAGGCTCACCCAACACCCTCCTGCTTGCACGCGGCTCACAAGGACAGCGGCAGGACGGGAAGTTAAGACTGGGCTGCCGGATCTGTTTCATAGAGCCTCTGCGCAAAGGAGGAAACTGAGGCTTGGAGCAAGGTGGCAGCAGCCTTCCCAGGATCAGACACAGGCCCTCAGGGTCCTCCGCCCTGAGTCATGTCCTGTCCTGAAGCACCCCAAAGGATGCTTTTCTCAGGAATCCCTCCTTGGCTGATATCCCCTCCCTGCCTGCCTCTGTGTCCAAGCCTTGAGCCCACTGGACTGTGACACAGACCCTATGTCCACTAAGAAGGGGCGTGGGGTGGGGCATCTCTTCCCTCTTGAGTCCCTCCCCATACAGAGGCCCATTGTCTCTGGACACAAGGGCCTGACTCTTGGGCCGCTGCTCCCCATTCACGGCTGCAGGGCATCCACAGGGAGGCCTGTGCCAGGGTGTCCACCGCCCATGGTGCTCTGGGACAGTGTGGGTGTGGGGCTGTGTACTCCCTTCTGATCCTCGAGGTACCAAGTGCATGAGCTGGACTTGAGAACCACACATAACCTGGGACCTGGTGCTTGTGGCAGCCTCCGTAATCAGCTTCTATTCCTAGAGAGAAGTAAAAAATGGCTTTGGTGTTGCCTGGGATGGATAGCTGGTGGCTTCCTACTGCAGCAAGGGTACCCCTTCTCCATCTGCAGGGGAAGCCTGTCTGTGAATACTGCAGCCTACATGGTGCCCTTGGCCTCCAGGTACCAGGCAGGTAGGTGACATTGTGCCTGGCTGGCCTACCTTGGGGGCCACCTGCCTCCTTCCCACCACCCCTCTTCCTCCTGGAAGTTCCCCTGTTCCCACTCATCCAGGAACCTCTCCTGCTCCAGGCAGCTGGGTGGTACCACGGCTCAGCACCCTGGGTTTTCACTTGCCACATAGGGAAAGGGTTGGTCTACAAATATTCACAAAGCCTTGGTTAGGGCTCAGCCAGAAGACGAAACAAGTGTGCCACCAGGGCCGCCTATGATCTCCAGAGTGGCCCACACTGTGGCTGGCCAGGCTGAACCCCATGCTGAGCCCCCCAGGAAAGCTGCCCAAGGCCTTGGTTCTACCCTCACTGCTGTATGAGTAGCCCTCAGGCCTCCTCTCTGCCCTCAGCCTCTTCCAGCCACTGCCCGTGGGCATCACATGCCAGATGCCCGCCAGGACCTGGCCTCCCCCCACACCCTGGCTGCCCAGTATGAGTGTAAGTAATGCCCCTTAGCACCTCCATCTTGAAATGTCACCACATGCACCACTGCCAAGACGCAGTGAGTACCCCAAGCTGATAATTCCAGACACGGACACTCAAGGGCAGGACTCTGATACCCAGCGGTACACACCTTCAGAAACTACACAAACCCCGGCAGCAAATCCTTCACGGTCTGTCTTGGACCACCACTTGAGATGCATAGCGCTTGCAGGACTCAGACTGAAGCCCCGCAAGACTGACTAGTGACCATCCTGACACACCCGGACTCCTCAGGCAGCCCTGGTGAGTCAGTGTGAGTACTTCTGCGCCACACGTGGCTCTTGTGTGTCTTCCACCCTTGGAGTGACCCCTCCTGGGATGCTAAAGTATGGGGGGCTGTGATCTCCTCATCACTGTGGTGATTCCAGCTTGTGTGTAATAAACGGATTGTTCTGGGAAGCCGTTCGAGTGCTTTCATCTCTTTCTGAAGCCATTTGATCCCTATTGGGTTGCTCGAGAGACAACCGCTGAGCTGGAAGCATCCAACGGCTGGCCTGGCCTCTGTGTCCTGGTTGTCTCGGCCTCGCTAGGAGCTCTCTGCCCTGGTTGTCTCGGCCTCGCTAGGAACTCTCTGCCCGGGCTCAGGCCCCGACCTGCACTAGGCCAGCAGCAGCCCCATCCTCCACTCCTCTTCTGCCCACTGTATCTCTCTCGCTCCTGGGCCATGCTGGTTCTTGCTGGGTCATCTGTGGTCTCCTCACCTGGCTGCCTTTGCTCCATGGGGGACCAGTTGCCCAGTTCAATGCAATGGTTGTCACACTGGCTTTGAACCAAGACTCCAGGCTCTGACATGAGCAGGTCATTCACTCTGCTAGATTCCATCTCCAGTCCATCCACTGCAGTTTTGGGGAAGCAACAGGACCCCCCAAGCCCTGCTGGTGCAGGGCCTGAATGAAGTACCCAACCAGAGAGTGGGGGTCCCCCTTGGCTGCCCAACACACCCTTTCCCTTCTCCCCAGCAGAACCCTAGTTCTCCTCCCGTATCCCTCACGCCTACAGGGCCCAGGTCTGGGCTTAGCATGGTTGGTCCAGTCTTTCCGCCTCCCAGTGGCTTAGGGGTCATGAAGCTCTGGTCAATCACAGGAGAGGAAAAGTCTGCTGGGGGCTTTTGGAAATCGCCTCCTTGCTCTTATGGGAGACACACAGGATGAAGTGGCACCTCCTGGACACGACTGTGTCCTTGTTCCAAAGCAGAGCAGCTTAGGGTGCTGAGGGCAGGGTGGATGGAGTGTGAGGAGGGTGGTGAGGGCCCGCCTCAGGGGAGGACAGTTTGGCATGGAGCTCATCCTGCAGGTGTCTGGGAGGGTAACAAAGCCAAAGTCCCAAGGTAAGCATGGGCCTGGCGGGTCTGGGCACCAGGAAGGGGCTGACGGGTGAGGACTAGAAGGAGATGACACTGCCCTGGGCCTGGAGGCCTTGAAAGGCCAGAAGGTCAGGTGGCGTTGCAGAGTATCCCAGGGGTACAAGGACAGTGTCTGACCAGATGAGGAAAGTGGGGTACAAACAAACTGATACCCAGCTTCACTTAAGGTGGGATTGCAACCCAGACAGTCTGGCTCCAGAGCCAACTTCTGACCACTAACTATACAGAAAAACAGGCAAGCAAGCAAATCTACAGTGACACAAGCTGCCAAAGGTAACACTTCAGTGAAAACAAGACAGGTGACCCAAGAGAGCAGCACAGGGCATGGCAGGGGGAGAGGGGTGCCACAGGAAGTGGGAGAGGAGGTGGCCCTATGCAAAGGTCCTATCTGGCCTGGCCTGGGCTGGCAAAGGATAGAATGGAGGCATCCAGGCCTCTCTGTGCCCCCTCACTGGAGGCTGGGACCCAGCCTGCTGCTTAGGTGAGGGGCTCTGCACCCTCTAACTGTGGCTCTAACCTGAGGCCTGTGCTCTGGTTTATTTATTTCTGCCTGGCATTCTGGGCACGGAGCCCAGTGTCATGGCACTGTGGCTGCTCACCATCAAGGGCACTGTTTGCAGGCTCAGCTCCTGAAGGGGCATTTAAAAAGCCCAATACATTATTAATTGTATCCATCATTCCTGTGCCTAATTAGGAAAGGAAAATTATGAATTGGGCCTGTCTCTCTGGCGGGGGCAGCCGCAGCTTCTCCCGATGGAAGGGGTTGGGTGGGAGTCAGGGCAGCAGCCCAGCACAGCAGGTCTCTGGCTGGTAAAACTATTTATGCCTCTGACGGTCACTGAGGAACACATCACCCCTTGTCTGTGCCCGACGGCCCCCTGTCCAGCTCCTGAAGGTATAGGACTTGTTACTCCACAGCACACACTCGCTTTTAGTGGTCTCAACCTTTGGTCCTCTCCCCAGATCTGCTAAGCCTGCCACTCCCACCATGCAGCCATGAAGAAGGGCCACGCTCACTGGCTTTAGGCCAGAGCAACAGCGTTGTCAGGAAGTAACAAGCTGGTGCCACATGCAAAGAGCTGTGGGTGACACTAGAGCCCACCCTCCTTGGCCTGAGTCTCTCATTCTAGGTCTAGCCCATTCCTGTGAGCCATGTTCTGTGCTAGACATTGGGGAAATGGTCAGCAAAGCGGATGGGCCCTGCCTTCATGATGCCATGCTGGAGAATGAGCGTTAATTAATCACCAAGGAAATGCACTCTGTGATTGCCACCTCACTGAGACACCTCACTGTGCATGTGCCTTAGGGAGGAACAACAACCATAAAACAAAAACTGTGAATTCCCTGACAGGGGAGCCTGTGGGGGTTGACTAAAAGTAATGAGTTCATCTTTGCTCCAAGAGGCCTTTGATCTTGAGGTGGGAAAACATTCTGATGTTCTTGTTAAGTGCCCAGCAGAGCCCCCTAGATGTTGGGTGGCTTCCTCCCTTTCAACAGGGCTCTTAACCATCTGCACACTGGTGCATCCTATAATCTCAGCACTATCCAGGCTGAGGCAGGAAGATCATGAGTTTAACGCCAGCCTGGACATATAATAAGAATTTGTCTAAAGACAAAACAAAAACAAAAACTCCCCAAAGACTCTTAAGGGAAGATGGGGGACTCACGAATGCCCAGTAGAGTCTGCCGTGTCTAAACAGCTGTAATCATTTTGAAGACAAGTTCAGGTTTAACTTGAACCAGTGGTTAAAGGGCAAATATAGCCCACTGCTTGTTTTGTAAATAAAGATTTATTGGAACACAACCACAGCCACTTGTTTGCATACTGTCTCTGGCTACTTTTATGCTACACTTTAAGAGTTGAGCGGTTGCAACACAAGCCATGTGACTTGCAAAGACTTCAACATTTACCATCTGGCCTTTACAAAAGTGTGTTTCCCCTGAAAGAGCTTTTTACCTGGGATTTTTAGGTAAGGGTAGCAGAGAAATCTGAGAATGCACTCAAATTATATCTCACATTTATATATTACAAGTAAACATTCCACTCCTGTTTTATTTTTAGAAAGTCCCTTTACTGCAAATATCACACTAACGTCCTGGGGGGGACTCTAGGTTTACGGCACAGGGCTCTGCCCTGTCTGAGACTTTTAACAGTGACAGTATGGTGAGACAACAGATGGGCCCAAGTCTGGACTCTGACTCAGCCACACTACACCTGCTTTGTGACCCCCAGATCAAGCACTTCAACTTCGCAGGCCTCGGCTTCCTACCCATCAAAGAGACCACAACATTCCCTGGAAGGCTAGCAGGAGCTGCTTCCCAGCTGCAGCCCAGGATGCAGGGGACACTGCTCTGGATGCAGAAAAGTGTCACCTGAAATGACACGTACCAACCTCCCTGGCACCTGAAGCCCTTCTCCGGGACAACACACTGGGCTGCTGGCAGGCCAAGCGCAGACTGGACCTGCCTGGGAACTCATCCCTCTACAGAGACTGACAGTGCCAAGTGTGGAAGTGCAGCCCCGCTACCCGCCGGGGACAACTCCTTTGTGGGGCCCAGCTTCCTCCCTGCCCTTTCCATCCCCTAGGCTGTCTCAGGCTCCCCTGGGAGCATTCCTTTAAATTCCATGTCAGGAAACCCGGACATGTGGTCATCAAGGTACTGATGCCCGGTCTGCACTGTAAAGCACGAGACTGAGCCGAAATTCATCCCACCGAGACGTGTGAACACGCTATGTTGTGGGTGACTCTTTCCAGAACACCCTTTGCTAGTTCTCCACACAGAGACTAAGTCCTGTTTAAACTGTCCCTGCTGGGTGAAGCTGAGACTGAGTTTGGCTCAGGTTGGGATCACAAAGGCCCAATAACAGCTGAGGAAAATCCCTGCTGCTCGGTTGGTCTTTGTTGAAGAACGAAGAAGAGGAAAAAATCAGGAGGAGGAGACTGACGTATCTGTGGTATGGGGACAAAACCACAGGATTAAAGAGAAAAACAGCCCATATGGACATTCCAGAGCTGCCACTAGCCACTACTTAAATTCAAATTAATTAAAACTAAATAAAGCGAAAGATTCAGTTTCTCAGTTACACCAGCTGTATTTCCAGTGCTCATTAGCCATGTGGAGCACACAATGATTATGTGGGACAGCACAGGCTCGTTTCCATCAGGAGAGAAAGTTTGTTGGCAGCGCTGGGCCAGAGATCTGGGAGGTGGGATGTTCTGCGTCCCTTTCCAGAAAGGCAGCCATAGGCACTTTCTTGACCACACTGGAAACAAGGTGAGATGGCCACGTGCATGCCACCAGTGCTATCCATTATCAAAGCACGTGTTTCTTAGACACTTTCCTTTGATTCCCAGATCCACTCCCCTTAAAACAGGAAAGGCAGGAATTACTAGTTGTATTTTATACATTAGAAAACTGAGGACTCCTAAGAGTTGGAGAAGCAAAGTCATAGAGCTCATAGGACAGTGACACAGTCAGAGGCTCTGGGCAGGAAGGCTTCTGTCACCACCACTGGGGCAAAGAGAACCCCGGATGGAGGCGAGGTTTAGCTCTACTGAGCCAGGAGGGAGCCAGGGCATCTTCCAACACCATGCTTGGCACACATACTCCCTCTTTGTAGAAGCCACATGGCTTGGTGATTGCAACACTGGGACCTAAAATGGGTCACTGTGTCTTAACAAAGCAAAGGGCTGCCTGTGGCCTCACTCTCTGTATGAGGGGCAGAATTGTCTCTGCAGAACCTGCCAGGCCAAGGCCCTCCAGAACCCCACTACCGCTACACCTAGCGATAGCTTTTATGTCACTAGCCTAGCCAAAGGATGGTGATCCTGAGACCGGGCTGCAGGTCTCACCTCGCAGCCAGCTCCTTCCTGGGAATTTTGTTCTCTCTCCAGTTACGCAGTTTATTCTGAAGACCGAGGTCACACAATCATTGCTGCTGAAACTCTTTGAAGTTTCCAAGTCACCTCGTCTCTCTGGACCTCCAGGGCCTATGTCTCTGTCCAGTGGTAGCAGTGACATAGGCTAGAGCGGGGTCCTCAACCTTAGCCCTACTGACATCTTGGGCTGGATCATTTTTTGCTGTAGAGAACTATCTCGGGTACTATTTGCTATTGCGGTGGCCAAAAGTCCCCGGATGGGATCCACAGGGCTAGAAAATGCCCAGGGCTCTTTCCTTGTTCCTATACTTGGTGTGAAGATGGGTGCAGACAATAGGCATAGCCAGCAGCACAAACCTGACTCAGCCTCCTGGAGTGCATCACACAAAAGGGAGCAGTTAGACTTGTTGGCCTTCCAGCTGGAACAGTCTAAGATTCCAAGCCGGTTGCCTTCAGAATGACCCCTGACTACTGAAAGGCCACACAGCGGAACTGTTGGTAACAGGGTCCAAGAAGAACCCAAGGGATTATCTCCAAGGCGTCCATAATTCTCTCTGTCAAGGCAGGAGACAATGCTCCTTTGCCATCCACGGTCCAGTTCCTTCTAAATCTCAGAACAAGGAAACCATTCACTCTGGAGCAAGGGCTGGCGGGGCAGGGATAGGAAATGACGGCCTCTGGCCTTTTCTGGTTGCTGGTAAGAGCGACGCAGAAACTTGGGAACAGGGAACAGGCCCTACTCACACTGCTGGCTTGTCTCTGGCCAAGAGTGAGGTATAAAGCAAGGGATGTTCCCCCCTGACCCACCCAGAGCTCAGCGTCTTTCCCAGGTGGAAGGCCCAACAGCATGGCCTTCTGAAAGGCTGCTGAGGACCAAGCCTGGCCTACCTGGAGAGATGGCACCCCCTCCTCAAACAGCACTCCCTGATAACCTGCAGGCATAGTGGAGTAGGGTGACTTGGGCCTATTCCAGGCAGGACAGCTCCAAGCCACAGCGTACGGGCCAAACCTCAGGATACACTAAGTCCCATAATGTGAACTAGGAGTAACTTCTGCATCATAAAAGAGGTTATGATCACAATTTACACAAAGCCAAGGCCACTACTGCTTGTGCTCACGCAGAACGTCAATGGCGCTCCCCCTGGGTGGGTGTGCCAGGCTGTCTCTGAGTCTTCGCTGGCATTTTGTTTTTCATTTGTGATATGCTGGCAAATGAGCAAACACCTAATGTGTCAGAAAATTTTAGGGAGGTAAATATTTGTATTAAGAACTTGCTTAATAAAAATGTAACAACGGTGGTTTCCCCATTGGCTGGTGTTTGTCAAGCACCATGGCAACAGCATCCCCTGATCCAAGTCTCCTGATCCATCAGGAAGTATGCATGCCATTGCCCCCATTTATAGAAACAAGAACAAGCCCAACAAGGAGAAGTCAGTAGGAGAGCTGGATTCCAGGCAACTTGACCCCAAAGTCTCTCTTCTATCTATAACATCTTACTGGAAGGGAGGCCAGCGCCACAGTTGTGGAAATTTAATAGCAGGGTCTTGACCCAGCTGGAAGAACAGATTTTGAACAGTGCTGGGAGCAGGAGTGAGGAAGGCTGTTGACTCCGGTCCTCCAACTTCCATGGGGAGTGTCCCTAACCGTACCCCAGCTTTCTCCCGCTCCTCCTGAGTGCGCATGGCAGGAGTCACTCAACTGAAGAGTTTGTGAGAACTCGGCTCAGCCTGGGAAACCGGTGCGTTACACTCACTCACACCACAGACCACAAGAATGAGGGAAAGGGGAAATAAAATTCCCAGCAAGACAGAAATGGAGCAGTAATTTTTGTATCATTCTCAGGATGAATTCTGCCCCTTTAATTCCTTGTAGTCACAGGCTCCTCAAGCACCTTACTCCAAAATCCAGTGGACTCTGAGCCCCTCAACAACTCAGCTACTGCCATCTGCTCTTTATTTTTCCTGACAGCTGGCCACATAGGTCACATAATCTACTGCTCCATCATTTTTCTTTGACAGGGACATTAATGGGGCTTCAGAGGTGAGGACTGCCTCAGACAGGGTGACACTTTCAGAAACCAGCGGTGTCTACCTGCTTTAGAAAATCAAAGTTAGCAGAAATAAGCACCACAGCAGCTAAATCCTTGGGCAAGGCACTTCCGGCTCTGGTCTTGGCCCCCTAGGTAGGAAATGAGGGCAGGTTGTGGTGACATCCACAATCCCAGAATCTCCCAAAACATAAAATATGGAAATCTGGTCAGTGTTATGGCTTCTGTCTAGATGTCCCTAAAGCATTATGCACTGCCTGGTCACTCTGGTTCAATCCCCTTGGAGGGAGGAATCTAAAAACTTTCTGAGTAGTGACGGAGCTACCTGAGCCAGCACACAGTGGGAGAACTTCCAAGGGAGGATGGATGGGCTGCGGAGCACGTGTTTAAAAAAAAAAAGAAGGAAGGAAGTAAAAAAGGAATTAGTATTGTAGCTCATTGGCTGTACCCTGGAGACAGTAGCAGTTAATACCTGTCAGCCGCCACCACCATCTCAGGCCCACACCCCTGCTTTCCTGCCGTGGAAGGATGAGCACTTGGGTGGAAACGTCAGAGCTGGCTAATCCCACAGGGTTTAAGGGACCCGAAGAAGCATCTTACAGCTGAATAAGGAGATCAACTGCTTTGCTGGCTATAAGGGGCAGAACGCTTGCAGAGATGAACAGAAAATCCTCTGTGTATTTCTGACTGTGAAGGATTCCAGGTTCTGGCCTGGCCCAGGCGTGGGGGCTGCAGGGAGTTAGTAGGGCATCGTTCAGAGATTTGTCTGTCTAAGGCCCTGTGATGACTGATGTTTCTCTCCGTGGAGTCTTCTAAGCTCTCCAAGTCCCTGAGGTGAGCCAGGCATTTCAGAACAGTGGGTTCCATCTTGGTAGAAACAGAAAAGTTCAGCAGAAATGAACTAAACAACAATTAGGGATGGTAGTGGAGGGAAACATTTAAAAATCTCAAAAGTAAGATAAATTTGGTAGGCCTGTTGTACTGAATTTTGCCATATTTAGGCCAAGAACATGATAGGTACATTGTGCTTCCCAGAGATTCTTCTTCCTTCTCAGAGGAATGAGGAACAGATGCTGTTGGGTCCCTCAACATCTTTCTCTGAGGTGGGGGCCTACAGAGCTACAGGGGGCTTCAAGGCAGACTTCCTGCAGGTGCCATGACGACTCCAGAGCTCCCTATAGAAGATTCTGCTGCGGCCATGCCTTTGCTGGGCCCCTTCTTCTTTTCAGCTCTGTTTCCTTCGTTTCCCCGCAGCTTCTTCCTGAGACCATTCCCCCCGTCACAACACATCTGAGCCCCTGCATTGGTTAGAATCCCTGTTGCTCTCCCAAACACCTGACAATGACAACTCAAAGGAGGAGGGGCTTAATTTGGCTCATGGTGTCAGAGGGTTCTATCCGTGGTTTGAAGACTTCCAGGCAGGAGCATCACAGCAAAAGGGCACGAAAAAGAAAGATGCTCAATTCGTATGGCATCTAGGGAGCAGGGAAAGAGTTCCAGAGAGGAGGGAGCCAGGGACCAGATATAGTCCCCAAGATCATGCCTCCATGTGCCACCCAGACACACCCATGTGTGCCTGTTTTTACTAATCTCACAGCTAATTAAGTTGAAAATCAAGATTGCCCATCACAGCCCCTGTCTCAGGCTCTGGCTCTCAGGAAGCAGTGAAGATGAGGACGGAAATCACAATATCATAAAGTATCAGGACCAAATCCTGGGCAGCACTTGATCTATAGTGTGTTGTCACACTAGGGCCACAAGACATGAAAAGTTTTTTTTTTTTTTTTTTTTTTTTTTGCGGTACTGGGGATCGAACTCAGGACCCTGCGCTTGCTAGGCAAGCGCTTATTCCACTGAGCTATATCCCCAGCCCTAGGACCAAATCCTAATACGAACTCTTGACCACATATGACTATAAAATAGTCACAAACAGGGAGTAGAACAAACATTCACATGAAGGACACAGTCCTGTCCTCCAGCCAACAGAAAGTCAACAGCCACGACTATGATGTCCTTGGGTCAATTCAATGTGCTACAAACATAGCAAGTTTTCCACAAGCAAGGATTATGCAACACGCCCTATGGAGTGTGTTCAGGGAGAGGAAGACCCACTGTCCACACTCCCAACAAGCCGGTAGGGTCATCAAAGACCCATAAAGACAGGTGATACTGACTGCCAGCTCTCTGAGGACCAGAGATAGGTCTTTCATGTTTTACCAATGTGATATTGTTGATAAATCATGCATAAATGAATCTGAATTAGTCCCAAACTGTCACCCAATAGTGAAACAAATAACCAAAAGTGACTGTCATTGTCTTCCATACTGGTAATACAGGTCACCAAGTTTTCCAAAAATGGAAAGAATCAACTCTCAGGGGACACCAGGTTAGGACTTGAGCTCTGGCTATATGAAAAGATGGCTCACTGGGTAGGGCTTCTCAGCAGGGTCTCTATGGGCACGATGAGGGGGCAACACTTTGCTTGTGTGACATTTATCATCCCTGGCTCCTGCCTACTACATGCTGGGGATACTTACCCTCCAACAAAAATACCATAAAACCTTACATTTCCAACCATACCCAAGGTGGGGTTTTACCTTGCTTGGAAACCACTGGTAGCTAACTTCATTCGAAGTTAGCTCAAGGTGAAATGGGAAAGGGTGACGGAGGTGGGCACTGTGCCCAGTGAACGTGGGAGAAAGGGAAAGAGAGGGTGCAGTAGAAAAGGGGAGAAGACAGGGCACTGGTGAGAAGAAATGAGCATCTCAAGTGCACCAGGGCACAGCGTGCCAGCTGTTAAACCCAGCACTTCTCCTGCCAGTTACAGTGCCAACACTTGGCCTCAGGGAGGGGAAGCATCTGTGCCAGAGGAGCATTCAGGAAGGACCCAGGGTTCACCACCCTGTTGTGGTCTTGGCAGAGACCACAGACTGGGCACCATGGTCTGGAAGCCTCAAGATAGCTTGGCCCAAGACACCTGAACCTTCACTAGGTTTGTCCTTCCAGGGCCAGTGGGCCACAGAAGCCACCACCAGGTGACAGCATCAGCACCAGGAAAGTCCAGGCTTCTGCACCAACAGACACCTTCTCTGCGTGCAGCCTGGCCGGACTTAGGGCGAAGAACAGGATGCACAGGCTGCACAAATCAAGTCCCTGTCAACCTGGCTGTAAAGGGACACAAACAAGGCCAACATCCTGGCACGATCTCCGAGAGAGATGGTTGTCACAGTGAGGACCACAAATGTGCATGCGGGACGCTGGACCTCCTTCCCGCCCTTAGAAGGGGCTCCCTCGACACTGCACCTGAGAACTGTTACCACTCTTCCCTGAATCTATGTCCTGGTCCAGTCCCCTCTGGACGACACCACAGCTTCCCCAGAGGCCTTCATCACAACCTGTCCAGCACACTCACTGCTCGGGATTGTCTTAAGAAATAAGTCTATCGGTGTTGGCCCTCTGGCGAAATCTCTTCTTGGCTTGCCAGTACGCTGTGAAGGAATCCAGCTCTGTGCCAGTGAGCCTACATTCACAAGACCCTGTGGGATTCAGTGTGAGCCTCTCCACTCTCCTTCTACACCACCCTCTCCTTTGATCACAGTGCCCAGCAACAGGATCTTTGGGTCTTGAGCCCTGGTGGTTGGTCCCACAGTAGGGCCTTTGTGTGTGCTGTTCTGTAATCCAGTCTTCAAAGTGCCAGCCTCTTCTTCCTTCAAATATCAGCCAGCTCCTGGCCTCTCCACTGAAGGTGGGACCCTCTCCATAGTCTCCATTTCAGCCCTGGAGTCACCCCTGCACACCCACAGGTCTCCTACCTCAGCATCTGGCCCAGGGAAGGTATTCAGTAGATGTTTGTTGAGTGAATGAATGAGTGAATGAATCTCTTGGATGCCTGTGATGATCCCACAGAACATCTGGATTCTAGTTGCCTTTGATTCTTGACCAAAAAAATTGGAAACATTTTGGGTTGTGCACTTTTCAGCAAAAACCGAGAAAAGGTTCTTGCTTCTGAGCATATGGAACCTCTTTGCTGTGATTTTCTATATCATTTGTTGGTACTTATTTACTTCAGGGAAAACTCCCACCGTGATTCCTGCAGACACTGAAACTCTTCTTATATCCATAGAAACAGCCTCCCTGGATGGTCAGAGGGACTTCTGCCCTGGGTATAGGCCTGGACGTCAGTATGGAGGCCCAAGAGGCAGCTTTGGGAACACGGGTTTGGCAGCCCCAGAGGACATAGGTGGTACAGGTCCAGGCTTCACGGACCCATTACAGCCCATAATGACAGTGCCAGATGCTCAGCTTCACACTTGGAGGCCTGGATGTGCAAGAGGCCCCTCTTGGATCCAGGAGAGGCATGTGACATGTCCTCGTTTTAATCACCAACGCCAGGTCATTTATAGGCTGCTTAGTCAAAGTCCTCCTGGCACCAACGCCATCACTCTAAGTGCTGGCTGGGAAATGGCACCAGATGGCTCTGTCCTGGCACCAGCACGGCCCGGCCTACCATCCCGAGGCCATGCTGGGGATGCCCACTGTGGCTGCTGTTTGGAGCGGTGGAGGGTCCAGCTGTCTTCTCTGTTCCTTGGCCTGTGCCTCTGCCACCAGGACACCACTCAGCGGGACCTGCTTTACTCACAGGTGCAGCAGGCTCTTGTCACCTGCCTGTGGTGCCACCGGTCCCGGGAGCCATCACCTCTCCCCTAGGTCACCACAGTGTGGCTCTGGACTGTTTTTCTTGCCTATGCCCCAAGCCCCACTGTTTGGTCCCCACACAGCAGTCACAGAGGTCCTTTTGGGAGTACATCAGAGAGTGTCCCTCCTCAACTGCAGTCCCGCTGCACCACATGAAGCGATGCCCCACGATCGGCAAGGGGGCCACTCTGTCTGCCTCTCCTCTCATTTCCTACTGTGCTCCAGCCACGCCAGCCCTGGCTGCTCCTCAACCTCCAGTAAGGCCCTGACCTTGGCCTTAGCCCTGGCTGTCCTCAGCGGCTTCGGTGCCAGGATGTGTGGTATCCTCCTGCTCGCTGACCTTTGCTCCGCCATCTTCTCTAGGTGGTGACCTGGCCCCAGCCCACTGGCCCATCTCACACTGCCCAGCTCCATGTGTGCAGCCCCCAGCAGCTCCACACTGTTCACACCCATGGTTCCTGCCCCCGCAGCGTGTCTGCTGTGAATTTATTTGGTTCTGAGGTGAACCCCAAGCATCAAGAATCCAGAGGCACTCAAAAAACGTCTGCATGAGTCTTCTTGCCCCACATTGCTCCCAGGGGCACCTTCAGGCTCTTCCTTTGAAGCCCGCTCAGCACACACACTTGTGATAGCGCTGACCCTGACTGTCCGTGGGGGCCCAGGGTCACCCTGGCCTGTGCCCATCGGCTCCCTTCCCTTGGTTCCTGTGCTCCTCACAGGGGGCCAACTGCGTCGCTCCCCACCTTTGGGGCCCGTTGTGAGCTCGGCCTCCTCCAGAAGCTTCCCCAGACGGCGCCAGCTCACACACTGATGGCCTTTCCGGGCCCCAGCTGGAACCACCGCTTGTCTGCCTCTGACATCCTCCTCCTCCTCCATTCTTTCCCACTCCTCGGCTGCTGAGCACCCTGGCCTGAGCCAGGGGAGGAGGGCGAGGCGGCCTGGCACAGGACGTGGCTGCTCCAGCCAGACCTCTGTGCCCTGCTCCGGCCCCCTCCAGACGGCTCCTCACCCTGTGACCCTCCAGGTCTGTCCCTGTCTGTCTTTCCCCGCGCCCACACTCTCCCCAGCGGCTGTGGGGCCATCCTCACCGGTGCCCTGTTCCCACCCTTAGGGACACTCAGGGCTCAGCCCTCAGCCCCAGATCCACGGCGCCGCCAAGGCCCAGGGAGAAATCCAGAACTCACAGCCTTCCCAGGCACACTCTTCCTCCTCACGGATCAGACCTGTCACCAGAGGCCTCCCTTCCCTCCCCCACACGGATTCGCGAAGGCTCCTTGCTGCTTCCTGACCTTCCTCTTAGTGTCCCCTTCCCCAGCCCAGCCACCCTCGCTCATCATGGCTTAGGCCACAGTGCTCTCCTCAGACCCTCCAGGGGCCCAGTGTTGTGGGCCTAGGGACTAAATCTGTAATTCCTTGCCTGGTCTGCCTTGTCCCCACCTCCCTGTCACTCATCACACCTCTGGTGCACTTTCAATCCGGGACACACCAGGCTCTCCTGCTTACTGTGTCCTTTGCTCCTTCAAGCCCCAAAGTCCCTCTGCCAGGAGCTCCCCACCCCCAGCCTCCACCTGAGGAATCTTCTCCATCTCCGCCCTGGCTCCTCAGCTGGCCTCCGGAGACCCCCATTCACCCTCAGTGCCTGTAGGGTCTGCACCCTCCCCAACAGTCACAAGCCCCTCCACCTATAGGAGAGAAGAAACAGGACCTTCCTGTGGCTCACGGAGTCTTCTCCACTGCGTCATGCTCGGCCAGTGACCACGATGTAGTGTTTGGCATGCTTGGGGCTCTCTATAAATATTTGTTAAATGAATACATGTTGGTGAGTGATGTACCGCTCCTTAAATCTACAAATTAGGTATCTCAGCCTCTGGGCAGGCACCCCTGAGCAAAGTGACGCAGGCAGACTTTCACTCATTCAGACATCTCTCCATATCCTGTGAATGCTGATGCAGGTTCCTAGCAGGACAGGGAGGGGTGGGCTCCTGGCTGGAGCTCCCCAGGGTCCGAGCCCATTTGAGTATGACCAGGAGAAAGTGCCCCTTTGGTGGTTACAGCAAAGAAGGGAACAGCCTGGAGCAGATGCTGTTGGTGTCCTCTCAGGACATGCTACTTCTCTGCCCTGGGAAGTGACACTCCCTGCTTTCCAGCATGACTCCCCCGTCCCTCCCCAAGTGGAGGACTCCAGGGTGAAGGCTCTGCACCAGTTTCCAGAGCTCCTCAGGTACCCTCTGGAGTAGGCGGCTTTCCGTCACACCTTTGGCTGGTGCTGCCCTTCCCCTGTCTTCCCCTCACCCCACAGATGTGTTCTGGAATCTCCTCCCAAGCGATCACTTGCCCTGGAATCATTGTCTCAGCATCTGGTTCTGGGGAGGTCAAGCCAACACATGGCTCCAAATGCTCCCAAGAGGAGGCTCTTCCAAAATGTTAGCCCCTTCCCAGCCTCCTTTCCCAGAGAGTTTATCTCTGCTCTCCATCACCCATGCCGGCGTATTTGTTTCCGCACGCACTTGGCATGCACTTTCCACATTTCAAGCCTTGTGCTGTCTCAGGGAACAAAGACACATAAACACTCCCTGTGCTTAGAGATTGGTTCAGAAACTTACTGGGTCAAACTGGTCGCTCTGTCCTGGACACAAGTGGGGCATCCTAGGTGAATTCTCTAACATTATTAAAAAGGCATTAGTGACTAGGAAGGGGGTCAGGGGAGGGGGAGGGGAGGGAGAGGGAGGAAAGGGATGAAAGTGATCAAAATGTGTTAGCAAAATATGCTAGGTCCTTAATGAGCACATATACCAATTCCCCAAAATGAATGTAACTAGGATATATTACAAACATACATCAATAAAAAAAATGAGGGTGCTAACGTTGATGGGTCATTGGATGCTGGGCCCTCTCCCGAGCACTGTCACATGTCAATCCATTTGACACTCCCACAACTGTGCGAGGAAAGTAAGGTCCACATCCAGTGAGCAATGCTTGTCCAATTCCGTACCTTCCTAGTTTCCTTTAATTTGTAACAGAAAATGAGGTGCTATCTCCTGTGGATCTTGAATGGCCCTCAAAGGTCCTACTCTAGTAAGAGGCTTCTTCATGAGCCTGTGGCACTCATGGAACGTGGAAATCTTCAGGAAATGGAAGCCTAAGGGGAAGAAGTTAAGCCATTGGGGATGTGGAGGGGAATATTGGGACCTGGCTCTCTTCTTTCTTGTTTTGCTTCCTGGCTATCATGAAGGAAGCAGCTTTCCCTGGCACGTGCTCCAGCTACAATGTGCAGCCTCTCCACAGGCTCAAAACTAACAGGGGCAATTTACAATGGGCTGAAGTCTCTGAAACTTTCCACTCTTAAAAGCTGATGATCTCTGGTATTTTGTTACAGGCATGGAAATGTGATTAACACATGAAGGCAATGAGAGTAATGACAAAACAGAACCCACAGGGAAGCTGGTAAGAAAGTGAGAAGCTGAAAGGCCTTGGCACCCAGGACCATGCACTTTCTTCCACACTTCCCAACAACATGCCAAGAGGGAACCAGGACACCTGCACAGCCGTGGTAGCTACAGATCCTTAATGAGCACTTTTCTAAGAGATGCTCATTGACTCTTGTTATGAAGATAAGACTGCAATGTTTCTAGGTAGTTATATAAGACAAGCCATGTCCCCAAAGCACTGTCACCAGGCAAGCTGCCATCTTGCTTTCCATGTGCCAGCACTGGCTGATGTCCAGAGAATTCCTGATCCACATCAGGGCTGCCACCTTTCCAACCCATCCCAAGGGCACACCTCCTAGTTGGACACCCAGTGCAGACACACCGGTGACTTCAACGTGGGACACAGCCACATATAAAGCAGGGGTCAAAGCTCGTTATCACTGCCTGGGTGACATTCAGTGAACAAATTACCCTCAAGCCCAGAGGTAAATGTGTCTACCTATATCCCCACATGCAGTAGGAACTCATTCAGAGGTCCTGACTTACTTTTTCCCATGGACAAGGAAATGGAAAGCAGAGACCGAGTCTCCTGCCCTTGGTGCAGTCATGTTCAGGGGCCCAAGAAGAAATGAAGAATGAAAGATAAGGTACAAGCTGATTAATTCTCCTATTTTCATCTCTCTCCAGTGCCCGCACCACAGAAGGTATGTTCAATGAATGAACAAATGACAGGTGTCATGTCCTGGAGCCCAGTGCTGGACAGAGCAGCTACAAGTCTTGACCATACTCATGCTGCGGTGGCCAGCTTCTGAGTAACTGACAAGACAAGACCCTCTGGGTAGAGGGCACCTTCTAGGTATCAAAGGAAGAGAAGGATCCTGAAGAGAATAAGCACTAAGAAGGTAACAGTGATTGGCAATCAAGATCAAGATCACAACCGCTGGCATATGAGAATTCATACACAGGGAGCCCGGGCTGCTAGGTCACCTCAAGCTCAGGGATGTTCACAGCAACTCTATAAAGGTGGGTTTATTCCCACTTCACAGAGGTGGAAGTTGAGGTCAGCCAAGGTAGGTGATTTGCCCAGGCTTACAGGATCCTAACTGGAGTTTAAGCTAGCATGCAGGAGCTGCCTGGGTGGCCCCTGTGCACCCTTGCTGGGATGTGTATTTCTGTCTTTCCCCTACAGTACTGAGTCCATGTTCCACACAGAATGGGAACTCCCGGAAGGAAGGATCCAGTTTGGCCCAATTCTGTGAGCATCTTGGTGGCACCAAGGGCCACTGAAGAGGCATGCTCCCCCCCACGTCTCTGATGGGCAAGACCCTGCCTTTGTAGCCCACCTCAAATCCAAGGGTCATCTTACCTGACCCGTTCATCTTTAGGGGGTCACCACTCCCTACCTTATGCCTATGGGTCTAGCTAAGGGTTGTGATCTTGACTCAGAACCAGGGGTAGGGGCAGCTTTAAACCTTCCTCTAGGGTGAGGCTGCCATGGGGCATTTGGAAAGCTCCTATGGAGCCTTATGCAGCCAGGGCCCAGGTCCACCTTCCGACTGGGCTCTATTTTGTCCACCTCTGTGGCTCCTGAACCTGCCACGGCACAACCTCTTGGTAAATACGTGTTCAGTAAATCAAGAAGCAAGGGTTGATGGTGTAAACTAAATTACATGTAAATTTACAATCTTAAAAAACTTGTAATCTTTTCATATTTGTAGGATAAAAACAAATAAATAAATGGAAGACAATTCCATTTATTGACTAAGAAAAGGAAATCAGTTCTTAACCACTGATATCACTTAAAACTGAAACCCAGCAACTACCAGGTTTTCGGAGCTCAGACCCCCAGGTCTGGGTTGCTTGGTGCAGAGTGGAAGGCACAGGAGTCAGCCCACATGTGCGTGGGATGTTGAGGCCACCTGGGATATGACATTTGCTAATGAAAAGGCTGCACTAACAAAAGATGCCATTGACGGGGAGTGGCTGGGCCGGGAATGGATTTTCATCCCCCTACATACAACCACCTCTAGAGACAAAAAGCATAATCTCACAGGCTGGAGCACAGCACACAGCTGGAAAGAGCCAGAGCCAGAGAACCTAGCATGGTGTTTGACTCTAAACTATCGGTGAAAGAAATAGGTTTGTAGTTACTGAAGACCACGATATGCCGAGCATGTGCTCAGGAGCTGGGGGTATCACTGGGGACCCGGCAGACACTCAGTGATCATGCATAGTTAGCCAAGGGTCCTGGCGTTGGTCAAGTCATTAATTACATAGTTAAAAGTGGGGGAACTGCTGTACAGGGAAGTGACAAGTTCACAGTGTGTGCACACGTGTGTGTGTTCATGTTCATGGACAGCAGTGTGGTTTCAAGATGTAAGCAAATTCCTTGATGTTTTTCCATTAAAGAGGGGCTCTGTGTCCCCACTCCCTGGTTATAAGCCAGCTCTGGTCCCTTGATGCTAAGGAGCAGAATGCAGTCCGAGGGACACTGTGTGACTTGCTCAGCCACATCATCAAAAGGGACCGAGCATCCTCAAGCCTCTCGAGCTTGGAACCCAACGCCATGCTCTAAGCAAGCCCAGCCCACGCAGTGGCAAGGCACGCTGGTGACCCAGGGGACACCACAGCTGAGGACTCAGCCAACACTGACACTAACTGCTGGGCATGAGAGAGAAGCCTTTGAGCGCAGGCAGTGAACTACAGATGCATGAAAGACCTGCCTGGTAGAGGCCAGACAACCCCAGGATGGTGAGGGGAAAGCCATTTGGGGGAGTTACAACTTGTGGGGTGGTCTTTTTCCTGAAGCTGTAGATAATCAGAACAGGAACCAGTGTGACCTCTAAGGAAATCAGGGAAAATTCTGAAGAAGAAATTGGAGCTGAGGTCCGCATGAGCCAACTCCTGGCAGACAGACAGACTGGAATATCCAAAGGCCCTGAGGCAGGAAAGAGTGAGACCCATTCACAGAAAGGGGGTCCCCAAAGCTGACACCACTGATGGAGGGATGTTAGGCAGGGACAGTGGGGAGTCATTCTTTGGACATGAGTTACCTCCCTTCGCTCCTGGTCTCTTTTTCTGCTGAAGCCTGGTCCTTGGTACATAGGAAGGGGGCCAAGTGACCCCATTCCTGGTTCCACCACAGCTGGGTGGCCTTTATGGGGCCACTTAACCTGTCTTCTTCTCTTCTAAGAATAAATGCAAAAAAAAATCTATCTCAGCGCTTTGAACTCCTTCAAGACAAGCACCATGGCCACGCAGGCCCACACCCTGCTGCCGCGGCCGTTTCTGGCCCCATCCTCCTCGGAAGCAGAGCTGCGCTGCTGTTCCTTAAAGGCTGACACAATCTCCCTTCCTAGCCATGGCTCTCTGAGTCACAGGCGGGGACAAGGGGCCAACGCTGACATTTACAAAGCAAGCCCGGGTGCTGAGCCCTGGGGCTGCTATGGGCTTTGGCTTTGTCCGGGTTCTCTTCCTCCCACCTTTCTAGAAATATCTTCACCCACAGGGTCCCCTGGACTCTAGAGATCACAAGCCCAGCAAGGGCTGCGTCAGAAAGGACACAAGTGGAAATCTCAGAAAACCTTTTCTTTTCAGCTGAAGACCTGAAAGTGTCTATGTACACTGCAAGAGTCCACTTTGCTCTCAGGATTTCCCATCTGGCAGAGTTCATGATCTATGAGTGCTACTGCCGTTGTCACCTGCATTACTTATTAGCTGCCATTTATGGAGTGGTCATTGCATTCCAGGCTCTGCGTGACATTAGCTTTACAGGGAATCTACCTGATTACCCTCGTGCAACAGGTATGGTAAGTACCATCATTTTACAGATTCAGAATTCAAGGCTGCAAGTACTGAAGAGTCCTTTGCCCAAATCTAGTAGCTAAGGAACAAAGGTTGGTCTCCAGGTCTATCAGGCAGGAAAGGTGGGCTCTGCTACTGTGCTGCGACCCTACCTCTGAGCACAGCTCTGCCCAGTGTGGCCTGTAGAATTTCTAACCTTCACAGCAATCCCTCCCCAAGTAGGAATCAAATGATAAAACTGAGGGTCTGAGAGGAATGGGACATGCTCAGGGTGACAGAGCTGGCAGTGAAAGGCTGGGTCTGCCTCCAAAAAGCCTCCTGCTGTGACTGTAGTTCTCTATGGTACTGGAACTCAAAGTGTGCTCCCATGATTGCCAGAGAATGTATGAGAAATGCAGATTCCTGGGCCCTGCTCCCAAGCTACTGCGTGAGGAATTCTGGGGATGAGACCGAGCAACCCATTTAAACAAGTCTTGCAGAGGGTTCTCATATGAAGTCAGGTCTGACACCTCCTGCCAGTGCCTCCTGATGGGGCACAGCTTGCAAGAGGGTACAAAGGGCAAGGGCCACTGAGCCCAAGCACGAGGGCAGGGCCTGAAGAAAGGGCAGCAAGTGGACAGGCTGTGCAGGAATCTTCTGCGCCCCTGAGCCCAGGCCATGCCCCCTGCCTTTATAGGTGGGGCTGAAGGCAGGGCCACTTGAACCAGGGTGAGTGGCTCAACACAGAGCCCCCATCCCAGCCTGGTCCCCATGCAGTGAATCCCAGGTGCAGTATGAGGAGCCTGTGCCCTGGCAAACTTCCTAGTAAAACAAAACAAGACAAAGCAAAACAAACTTCTCCAAAATGAACGCAACCAAGATAACTTGGAAAACTCCATCTTTGCCAGAAGGGTGCCGGGCAGTAGGATGACCAACTGACCCAGTCTGTCCAGGACTGAGGTGTTTCCCAGGATGCAGGAATTTCAGGGCTAAAACCAGGAGAGTCTGGGGCACACAGGGACACACTGGTCACCTAAGTGGCAGAGCAGCACAGGCGCTGGTGGTTGATGAGCGAGGCCCGCCTGGCCAAGCAGAGGACATCTAGGGATTCCTGTAGACAGCTGTGGTCATCACTTCCAAGTCTGCACCAGTAGATTTATCTCTCTCCCTTTCTCTCATGCTTACACACAAACACACACATGCGCACGCACACACACACACACACACACACACACACACACACACACGTGCCAAAGCCTGCCGTCTCTCATCCCTTTAGCAGGAGTCTCCTACCTGACCCCCAGACTCTGGATCCCAGTCGTCTGCAAGATCCACTCCCTTCCTAACTGCCTGTCCAGCCCCCTGCCCCACTTAGCCTAGGCCTCCCTGGGAGTTCTCTCACATCTTTCCAGGTCCTTCCTCCCCACCTGCCTGTCATGATCATGACATTCTATAGGAGGACACTTGAATGATTCACTTCAAACACAAAATCTCCTTATAGAGGCCTTAGAAACCTGCAATTCTACGCAGGAGACATCACCACATAGAGGGCAAAGCTGAGGCCATCGATGGCTGAGAAATGCTCCTGTTTGAATGACCATGGATGTATTTAATCCCTTTGGGGCTGAATAGCCCCTCCCCAGTACACCTCTTTATGCCCAAAGTCCAGCAGAATGATCTCCCCAGCATGACTAGTAGCAATAGACACCCACCCAGTTCTCACAGGGGCTTCTTGCTTTGGGAATCCTCAACTCAAATCTGGGAAGTGGAAGTATTCCAGGAACCTATTTTCTGGAGGAAGAAATTGAGCCATCAGTTAATCAGTCTTCTTAAAGTCCTACAGAGGAAGTAGCAAGGGTGGCACTCAACCCATGCTCATGGAATCAGCCTCTTATGCCAGGCCCTCAGTCTCTTCATGATGAAAACAAGTCCCTGTGTGTTTCTCTGTCCCCCAGTGCCCACCCACACACAAAGGGTTGGACACAGAGCAGATACCTGTAAACCTTTCAGATGAAAGGAGGCCGTGGGTGGCCGGGTGTAAGGCACTTCAAATAAATGAGCAGGGTGAGGACCTGCATAGACCTGGCACAAGATGCCAGGAAAGACATTCCCATGAACACCTGCTGCAAAAAACAACCGAGGGCCTGGGAACTCCCAAGGCCAGGAGCTGTCTCTCCCTGCTGGCATGCTCACTGCTGGCATGTGGGGCCCCCTTGGCATCTGACTCACACCTGGAGCTCAACACACACCTGTTGAAATGACAATAGAGACTTTTGTAAAAGCTAATTCCTTCTGATTGTGCAACAACCATTTATATTCTACCACTGGTGGATGTTGTGGCTCTGGCCACAGCTCTGACAATGTATCAGGTGCTACTTGTGTGCAGGGGTCTGGGCCTGTCTTATAGAGAGGCAAGAGAGTATATAAAACACACTCTCCGTCTCTGCTTTCATCTACTTAATGTATCCTGAGGCATGCTAGGCTAGGAATACCTCCCTTCTCCTCTCTTCCCAGTGTCATGACCTCATCTTTGGGTCAAGTCCCTCTCTGTGAGTTTACTCTGGGAGACCACCAACTATATATCATCTCTGATCAGGAGTGGTCACATGGTCCAAGCCTGACCAATTAGCACCTTCAATCCAAAAGGCTTCTGCGCTTGGTCCAAGAATGGACATGTGACATGAGCTGCCACTGAAAGTCAACCACAGGGATTTTTCTTGGGAGAGAAAAGCTGTCTGGCTGTAAGCTTGTTGGAATTTGGAAGCCTGGAACCACAAGTCAGTGTGAGAGAAAAGCAATCCAGGAGAAATGACAGGAGAGAGAGAGAGACACAAAACTACCATCATTTGAGACCATGGAGCCAGCAGATCTGCTGCTGAAATATCTTGATACATAAGCCAAATTAACATCTCTCTCCCTAACTTATGCATTGCTTAAGCTGCTCCAAGACACAATTTGCCATTTGTAATTTTAAATAGTCCTGCCATAGTATCAAACCACACCAGCTCTCCTCTCATCCAGAAGCACCTTCAGGCCCCAAGCTCAACCTTTATGCCTCCTGCCCACAGGGAGCACTCTGGCTGTCCACGTGGAGCTCCCACAGGGAGCACTCTCCTCTATGGCCCCCCAGCCTAGCTCCAGGCTTCGTGGTGCTCTGGGGCCTGAATTTTCTCAGGACTCCACTGTTGTCTGGCTGGCAGATCAACCCCAATCCTGCCTCCACATTGTCAAATGTTGATCTCTCCAGAACAGATGGTGCAAGATGTTTCCATGTTACCTCCTTACTTAACATCTCTGTGGGCTCATCCATGCCCATAGCAGAGTTTCCAAAAGGAAGGGCCTAGGTTCCTGCAGGTAAATGAACTGGTGCTAAATGCTGCAAGAACTCACAGCCACTGAAATTTCCTGTGGTTTGGATCTTAATGTCCCCCAAACACCCTTGTGCTGAAGGCTTGTCTCCACTCCGAGGAAGCTTTAGGAGGTAGAATCTAATTACAACCTTGGGAGTATATCTGTGAAGGGGATTGTGGGAGCCCTGTTGCTTCCGGTCTCTCTCTTTGCTTCCTGGCTGCCATGAAGTGAACAGGCCTCTTCTGTCATGCATTCCCACCACAGGCTCTGGGCCACCACAGTTCTAAAGCTACAGGGCCAAAATGACCATGGAACTGTGAGTCAAAATAAACCTTTTCTCTTATTAGGTGACTCTCTCAGGTATTTTGTTACAGTGACGGAAAGGTAATTAATAAAACCTATAGCAAGAAACATGCTGCTTTTGTCTCCCAAACCTTCTGATTGCTCTAAAGTTTCAGTTCCGTGTTCCTATGGCTCTGACACTTCCCTCCCACTTACTTCTCTTTCGTTTCAATACAGAAAGTGTTGAGCCTATAATCTTCCATTGAAAGCTAGAAGTTTAGAGTATTGGCTTGTTCTCCTTGCACTTAATTTTGTGATTAGTTTCGATTAGAACAAGTGATACTAGTTGTTCCTTTATAGTAGTTTTATTAAATCTTTCTTTGGAAATTAGTTTATATACACAAAATGTGAGTCTATGAAAGGAAAGCAAATAAGGGAAATAAGAGGTGGTACTTGGATGTGGGGCATTGGTAAACAGGAATCCACAGGATGAAACATGACTGGCTCAGCCACTTCCCTAGAGCCTGGATGATCTGCCACATGGTCACCCCTTGAGGTCCTGTTAGGGTGTAGCTATAGTTGGTCTCACCAAAACTCATGTGAACTTTGGTTACCACTGGCAGTGGAGTTGAGAAGTGGGACCTTACAGAGGGACTGGTATCTTTCTCATGAGACTGGATTAGTGCTCTAAGGAATAACCCATAATCCCAGCACTCATGAAGGCTGAGGCAGAAGGATGGTGAATTCAAGCCTCGCCTGGGCCATTTAGTGATTTGGTAAAATCCTCTCTCCCAAAAAACACAAGTCAAAAAAGAGCTGTGGGTGTAGCACAGTGGGAAGGCCCTGGCTACAATCCTCTATACTGCAAGGAAGAAAGAGAGAAAAAGAGAAAGGGAAAAAGAGAGAGAGAGAGAGAGAGAGAGAGAGAGAGAGAGAGAGGGAAGGAGGAAGGAAGGAAGGAAGGAAGGAAGGAAGGAAGGAAGGAAGGAAGGAAAGAAAGAAAGAAAGAAAGAAAGAAAGAAAGAAAGAAAGAGAAAGAGGCTGGAAACACTGGCTGAGAATAAGCCTTGACAAGGTTATTTAAAACACACCCCAAATAATTCCATATAGATGCGGTTACTGAAGTAGATTGGGACATGATCATGGGCGTTCCACCAGCCAAGACATAAGTGATCTGTCTAAAATACAGAATCTCCTTTCAGAGACCTTATCAACCAGCAATTGTAAGCAGAAAACTTCACCAGGCAGAGGTCAGGGCTAAGGCCATCTGTAGCTAAAGAAATGCTCCTTTGTTTGAAAGACCAAGCAATCAAATTGTTCAGAGATGCAATCATCCAGACAAGACACAAGTCAAAGGAGGTTTAAGCAGAACTGGGCGCAAGTGGCCGAAAGGAACCCACGTATCTTGGCTCCTGGAGCCTGGCCTTTGGTTCTGTACAAGCTGCTTCCTTAGACATGAATTAAAACTGAAAAATAAAACCGTTTGTGTGGGTGGGGTGTTTAAGACAGTACCCAGCGGCCGCCCCTTTTAAAGGTCTGGCCTTTGGAACAATCCAGGCTGGGTCACTCATCAAACGAAGATTGACTTTTATCCGATTAACCGATGGAGAAACATCCTCCTCCATCTCGCAGGAGCATGCTGTGGGAAAGGCGTTTTGCAGACTGCAGGGAAAAGTTGGGCCTTGGCTTCCCTCCCGCTCGACCAGTGGAAAATTACTAAGGAGGCAGGGCTGTCCTCAGCCTTGCTCCCTGGATCTTCCTGAGCCCAGGAAAACACAGAGTCACCCTCCCTCCAAAACAAAGAGTGAGGTTTTACCTACCTGGGGCAGAAAGGAGTCTGGGAGGTGGCGGGGGTGGGGGCGGTGGGGGCAGCGGGGGCGGAGGCCGGCACTGGCAGATGTGGTGGCAGCTGTCAGTCACCTTGGAGCAGGACTTCTGGGGCTCACCATGCGTCACCTGCAGACATGAGCACACGCAAGAGATGCAGGAAAAAGTGAGGCAACTGGAAGTTGAAATGGGCCCACCCCAGACTCCCGTTAGGCTAGAAGTCAGGATTCTTCCCCAAGATCACAGCAGGCAGAACAGACAAGTCAAAGAGAACAGAGCTACGGGAAGCTAGCAGCTTGGATGAGACCAACCAAGGTTTTATCCCAAGCTCTGCCAGGGACTGGCTTTGAGACTCTGGGCAGGTTACCTGGATATTAATAAAGGCTCTTTCAAGTTAACCTGCAGAATTTCCCCATGGTGCAAATGAGGAAACTGAGGCCCAGGCGAAGTGATGCTCCCGGATCCCAGGGGTATTGCAGCTGGATAATGGCAGCGTATTCATTTTAACTCTGCAGTAATCTAAGCCCAACCATGTCCCATCTTCCTTGCAACAGAACAGGGCCAAATCCTGGCCTTTCTCCAGTCCAAGCTCCTGCCACCTTTCTGTGACCACCCTGGGCAAGGTGCCCTTACCTTGGAGAGCAGCCTTACCTGGCCAGACCTCTACCCTCTGTCTCCCATGGCCAAGGGGTGGAGCTACCTGCTGGGTACCATCTGTGCAGTGTCTGAGTGGCCTTGTGGGAAACATCCCACCGACCTCTCTGGTAATCGCTGAATGCCTCCCCACTTCCCAGGGTCTGCACGGCCCACAGTGCTGCACAGGGTGACCTCGGCCACCTCTCTGCCCTGCCTCATCCTATGCACTTGCACCCTCTGCTCTGCCTTCATGTTCTCCTTCCAGTTCCTGGACCCTAGCCTTTGCACACCCTGGCCCAGTGCCTGGAAAGTTCTCCGATCCTTCCCTTACCCTTCCTTAGTCTACTTGGGTGCTGTGACCTCCACTGGAGCATCCTGCCTCCCTTAACACACCAGATGCTCTTCTGTTAGGCTGTCCCCAGCACCAGGTTCCACTCTGTGGGGCAGAAATCTGTGTCGGTGACTACCTGCATCCCACCCGCCTTTGCCACACAGCTGCAAGCTCTGCAATGGCAGGGCCAAGCGTTGGTTTCCCCTTCACTATTATGAACCAGCACGTACATCACACCTACCATTCAAACACTTGGTGAATAGATATTAAAAACTGGAGTGGAACCCATACCTCAGGCACCCTGGCCCAGTGCTTCCCAGCACCATTCTGGGTCTTATCTGTCAGGTAGGAGGCGTAGCAGGTAGTGGGTGGCTGGGCTCACTCAGTGCTTCTCAGTCCTGGCTGTGCTTTAATGCAGACTGTCACCTGAGCCTTACCCACAAGCCAGTCAATCAGACTTTTTCAGGTGGAGCTGGGCCTCAGTACTGTGCTTCAGCCTCTGAGTGAAACATGGGACAGCCAGTGTGAGGACCACTGGTTTAGAGTGACTGCCAGCATCTTTGTCTATGCAGATGGCCGTAAGGCCACAAATCCAGAGTATTGTGCCTGTCCCAGCAAACAAGCTGATTTAAAGGCATGAAGGGAAGAATTGGTGGTCACTCCCACCTCAATGATGGTCAAGGTTAATTACCTGGCTGTCACCTCTGAGGGAGGAGAAACTCACAACCCTAATGTCACCGCAACTGTGCACACACTGCCTCTGCAGTATCTCAGTGACACTCTGAGTCCCTTCGCTGTGTGGGTGGCAGGGCTGGGGGGCTCCCACCACATGTGGCTGAGGTAAAGAGGCACGGTGATGTTCACTGAGGTGGCAGCAGGAGGTAAACTGATTTACAGCCCAGACTTAGTACCTAAGTGGCCAACAGGCTTCAACTTAGAATGCTGTAGTGTTTCTAAAGGACCACTGACTGCCTTTAAAACCCTGGAAAGCAATCTTACCTCCCAAGGGGAAGAGTGTATCCCCAGATGGTGAATCTTTTCTTCATTATTTTAAGGAGATAATTGACTCCTTACACATCAGGCTAATTCCACCAGCTCTTCCCCAGTGCTCCTCGTATCAGGCCTGAGCCCTCTGGACTGCCACCTTTTGTGACTCGGGTTTGCTGAAAAGCTCTGTGCTCCCACAGCTGTCTGCTGAGGCTGCTTCCCACTGCACTCTACCAAGTGATGAACTTCAGGCCAGGCCAGGGCCAAAGCAATTACTTTCCCTAGTCTCCAAGGCACAACTGACGTGGGAGAGACCAAGAGGAGCATGTTTGTTTAACCTGGCCCAACACAATGCCCTATTTTTGGGAGAGGATACACGGAGTGTTTGATGTGAGACAAGACAGATAGGAAAATCTGGGCCAAGTCTCAAGGCTGAAGGAGGAGAAGGAAGGAGGACACTGTGTTTTTAAAATCTTTGGGTCCCTGTCTCTCCTAGAAAGCCCCCCATAATGGGGTGGGCACCCTCTCCGCCCTCTCAGAAGGACCCAGTCTGGGCTGGCTCTCCTCTCTTTGTCCACTAGGGCTTCCTGGAGTTTCCTGATTGTTTGGCGCAGCTGGAGCCTATGACCACTGAGTTTCCATTTATCCACTGGCCAACCTCTCCTTACCCTTCACAACCAAGCTCTCACCCAGTCATCATCCACCTAATACTGCTTTGTCACTTTGGTGAGTTTGCTGCTGCTTCATTCGCTCTGTCTCCCCGTACTAAACTGTGGGCATCTCGGGGCAGACAGGTAGGTAAGGTGAACAAGGAACCTGTTGAGCCCTAATGAGTGTCAGTCTTGGAAACATAGCTCATTTCTCCATGAGGACAGCCCAGAAGGGAGGCTCATTAGCCGCATATGACTGGGACGAGCGATCAGTAACAAAGCTGTCCAGGGCTTGGTAGTTGGTTTCAGTAGAAAGACAGGCTGCAGAGTGGGCTACCCAGCAGCAGAGGAACATGGGACCTGCCCCATTCTCCAGTTCTACTTTGGGGTTCTGCTGATTGGCAGTGGTGAATTCCAACCAGCAGAGAGGAGCCCTCAGGGGTTGGGAGTTTGTCTCAGCCTCTGGCTTCATCGGTTTCCATCCTGGGAAGTCTGGCAAGAAGTCACCTGCTCTTAGCTGGAGTTGATTGAGAAAGACCGAGGCCCAGGAGGTCAGTGACTTGCTGAAACCCCACAAACAAAAGCTGGCATCATCACCCCCTGTTCCAGCCTTGCCACCATCTGCCGGTCTGCCTGCCTGCCCGGGGCTGTGACCTTTCCTTGGAGCCAGAGTTCTGCCACTGCTGAAGCCACCTGGATTTGATACCTGTCACTGTAGTCTGGGAGTCACAGTGCTGTATGGCTACCGGTTCCCAGGATCAGCACCCCCTTTCCCAACTACCACTCTGCTCCTAGCCAATCAGTAGAGCTTTCAGATCCAGTGAACACCACCTCCAAACGAGTTTGGATCTATTACTTCTCTCCACTGCCTGCGCTACTGCCCTAACCAGCCCCCGCCCCACCGGTGCTGTACAGGTAGTGCTTGCCCCTCCCTAGGGTTCCCAGATAAAACACAGGCTATTCTGTCAAATTTGAATTTCAGATAAACAACAGCTGACTTCCTAGTATAGGTATGCCCTCGGAATAGACTTATGCTAAAAAATAACCAGTGGTTTATTTGAAATTCAGAGCTAACCGGATGTCCTACATATTTATTTGCTAACTCTGGCCAACCTACCATCACCAATCTCTTTGCCCCTTTCCTTGTGCCCTCCTCGAATCCGTCTTTTGTGATGGAGCAGGGCTGAGCTTTCTAAAGTGCTTATCTGGGATGGTGTCTCCTCTTCCTTCATACGACTGTCTCCATGGGCTTTGGGATCAAGTCCAATCCAGGATGCTATGTTAGAGGCTAAAACAGGGGCGCTGCCTGGTGCGTCTCTCCCCTGGCCCCTCCACTGTCCCATTCTTCCCTCTGCTCTCAGGCTCAGGCTGCTCCCTGGAGGCCTCACTCCCTTTTGCATCCCGACTCCTCAAACTCCATGCCTCAGCTGAGGGCACTCAGACCCCTGCACCAGGCCGGAGCCATTTGCTCCTACTGAGCTCTCTTGCTTGTGATCCCTTGTTTAAGGAACCCCTGAGGCCAGATTATCAATGCCATGGGGGTAGGGACCACTAAGACACTTGCACTTAACACCGGGTCTGACATCAACTGGGTGCCTAATAAATGCTAAATAAATAGTCAAAGTGGTATCAACTGACCATGGAATGACCATGAGGCCTTTGGCCTCACCTGGGTCTGGGTAGCTGCTCATCAGCACACAGGGCCCCATCAGGCCAGATCCCAGCCTGTCTGCCTGGCAGTTGCTTCAGATGGGCGACCACAAAGATGATGGCTTCTGGCATCTTTTATGGAGACGGGCCAGCACCACCGTAACTTGATGAGACACACTCCTGTCACACCTAATAAATTTGCCAGCCTGTCATCCTCTTCCCTTGAAAAAAAAAATCAACTTAAGTGAACTTAAAAGAACCCTAAATCACAAAAGCACAAAATCTCAATTCCAAACACATTAAAGCAAAAAGGGGAAAGGCTAAGAGGTGCCCCCACCACCCCTTCTGGCAATTTAAATATTGTCTGACTTTAGTGATTAAGTCCCTTATCATCTAGCAGCAGCTAGAGGCTTCAGGCTGTTTTCAGGGGAGGAGCCTGGTGCTCTGGGGACCCCATGAGTGATAGGACTTTGTCACAGTGGCCCCATCCACCTAAATGTTTACTTCTAAAGAAGTCTTCTGGCAAAATGCTTATGGACGCACAGATAGCTCTGGGCTTCTTTGTGTGTTTGAGAAACTCCTGTGACATGATGGATTTTATTCTGTCCACTTAAGGAGAAGCACATGGCCTGTGCACTTCCTTTTTTCCCTCTTCCCTCCTACATTCCCTGGGATTCAGCTCTTCTACTTAAAAACCAGATCCATCCATTCCAAAACACCTTACCCCTGGTTTCTCTGTGCCTACCATTTGTAAATTAATTTTCCCAGAGCCTCAAGCCAAGATTTTACCCATTCTATCTATCTGGCAGATTCCTTTCCTAATTGATTTTCATGAGAAATGATTGCTATTGAGAAAGAAAATACAGAGGCATAAACACACACGCACTTGCTTGGGTGAGTACTGCCTGGCTTAAAGACACTTTAAAAAACCTGTGCTGCTTGAACAAAATGATTTCTTTTGGGGGTCAGGAGGCAGGTGACAATAGGTCTTCTATTAGATTTTGGTAATTCGTACAGTGGAGTTTTAGTCTTAAGGCAGCCATACCATCATCTCACTCTGTATGCTATCTAAAAAAGTCTTAAGAGTAAAAAAAAAAAAACTGCAAACAAATAAATATAAATATTAACTGGGTTTTACTTCTGAGGGCCAGCTAGAAGTTGAACAAGGGAAACTAGTCCCCAACCACCAAAGTGTTTACAAGTGACAAAATCCTGAGGACACACAGCTGAGTCTAGTAAGCGCAGTTTCACACATTAAACAAAGTTCTGAAAGGAAAACAATTGTGAGACAGAGGTAGGCAGAAGACAGGGCCTGGTGCTGGAGATGCCGGCTGGCTCAGAGCCCCAGTTCCCTGTGGGGGTCACCCAGGTCACCAGCCCCGCCAGACTAACCAACCCAGCTCCCAGCAGGGTCCTGTCACTTAGGGTAGCTCTCAGGCCGCAGGAGACTGGCAAGCAGTCTCACCCCATCCTTTCTCTGCTCTGTCACTATAGCAATAGTCCCCTCCCCCAGAGTACCAGCAGGAAAATACAAATCTGCAGTTACCTGAGAGGGGGTCTTTCAAACCTCAAACGGTAACACCTCTCATAATTCAAACCTGTTAGGCCATGGTGATTGACAGGAGACCCCACAGGCCAGAGGGAAGGGCACCATCACTATTAGTCATCTAACAGCAGTGACAGCTACCGATAGTGTTTATCACGGGCCAGGCACAGCACTAAGCAATCCTTACTTCCTTGATCTCACCAAGCATTTATACCAGCATAGTCAGAAAGAAGAAACCAAGGCTCAGGGAGGTTAAGCAGGTTGCCAAAGTCACCCCATAGTGAAAGGCAGAGCCAGGGCTCAAAATTCAGAGCTGACACTAGTGCCCACCTATTGCCTCTTCAGTACCACAGACTGTGTACATCCTGAGCGGTACTAGGGAGCATCCCATCCAACCCTCACTCTGGCCCTCGGAGGTGATGTCAGCTGGTGGCTTCCTGGCCTCTGCCTCTGGGGATCTAGAGTAAGGAACTCATCCTGAGGCAGTCCTGATTGATAGGTAGGTTCTTATATTCTGCCTATGTATTATCTTGCGTGGTCCCTCCGCCTCCCTAGCTCCATTACTTGCAAGCGACATGGCCCCTCCGGTGCTGAAGAGCAGTTTAGCTGATCTGAAGTTTAACAGTGGGATCTGGTGGGATATAAAGAATGTACATCCTTGGGATCATTTTTCTTAAGTTTGTTTTCTTGGTCCCCAATTTTCCGCAGTAACAGGTTACCAACAGATGGTGATGCCTAAGCTGTTTTCTATGCCATGCCCTGTCCTGCAGGCCTTGGGACACAAATGAAGCCTCTTTATGGACTTCTTTATCTTTTCAGGGCCAAAGCATGGAGGACCCTACCAGATTTTCTCTTCCTAAACTCTTCCCCGGCCCTATTCGTGTAGGTTGCTAGGGTCTCAGGAGTGAAGTGACACCTCCCTCCTCCCGGAGGCCTTCCAGCCCGAGAAGCCCTATTCTCTGCTCACCTGCACGAAGCCCCAGAGCGGGTGGAGCGCGCAGTGCAGCAGCAGCGAGGGCCAGCGACAGCCTCGGCGCAGCACCAGGTCCCGGAGGAGCATCTCGGCCCACGGTGCCCACTGGTGGGGCCAACTGTCAGGGGAGCAAGGCACGTGTCAGCGGGACACGCGCAGGCACCATCGCCCCCGTACACTAGCTCACATACCACTCCAGGTCGGGAGGGCACGCCCCACACTCCCGGGGACTCGTAAACCAATCCTGCATCTACACTCCAGCTTGCACTCACTGACTCCGTGCATCCCAGAACTCACACCCTATCTTGGCGCACAACCCCAGGATATTGCGGGCACGCCTTGCCCCAGGCACACCTCTAGAAGCAGGCAAGCACACGTACTGAACCCCATGTCCCGCAGAAACGACCACGCACAACTCAACTGTCACTAGGAGCACTCCTCAAACCTGGCGGGAACCACTCACCCTGCGCACACACCCACTGACCCCCACGCACACTCACAGACTCCTGCCTGCATACTCGTTGACCCTGCATGCACAGCACCACGAAAAGACTCGTTGCACGCACCCTCTGCCCCCCTGGCCCCAATGCCCACACTGCAACAATTGCACCTCCGTGCGCACCCGCGTTTGTTCCCCGGAGCCCGGATCGCCCACTTCTGAGCGTGGGTTTCACTGCACGCCTCCCCCTCCCGCCTGCACCCCTCCTATGCTGCACGCCACCTTGCCTGGCGGCTGCCCCAACCGATCCTCACCACGGAGAAGAGAGGTCCGTGGGTCCCCCGTCAGCAGCTCTGTTCCCCAGGCGCCCGGACGGCCCCCATTTAAAGCCAGCCGCCTCCCCAGTCCCCCGCCCCTTAGGCGGGGCCTCGGTCCTCACCCTGGCGGCTGCGCCGGCGCTTGGGGGCTTCACGTGCCGCGAAGAAGCGCCGGGCACTGAAGCAAAAGTTTGCGCTCCGCCTGGGCCTCCAGGGCTGCTGAGCCCGGGCCCGGGCGCGCCGCGCTCGAACGGGGCGCAGGGCGCGGTGGCTCCGGGCTGCGCCTGGTGGCGCGCGGGGCGGGAGAGGCGGCACCCCGCGCCCAGGCCCGGGACCCGCTGCCGAGGCGGAGAAGGAGGGGAGGGAAAGTCTCCTTCTGCCGCCCGGAGCCGGCGGCGGAGCCCTGTAGGAGCCCGCTGCCGCTCCCCAACCGCCGAGGTCCCCGCCCTTCCCGTTGGCGCCGCGCGGCTGCCCGGGACGCGGAGCGCCTGAGCTGTACGTGCGCTTTAGGCCGGCCGGCGGGAGGCAGCGGCGAGAGGCGTTTTTCCGGAGCGCCCGCTCTGGCAGCAGGGCCGCGGGCTGAGGCGAAATAAATAATGCACGAAAAAGGAAAACAGACGTGAGCGAGCCAGAGCCTCGCCCGCCTCCCGCCCAGAGCTGCGCTCCCGCCCGCGCTCCCCGCCGCCGCCGCCAGCGCCGCTGCAGTGATTCCTCGACTCCATCTAGCGAGGCTATTGTGTATTGGGCGCTTAATAATTTATTTATTCACCCTGGAGGCCGAGGACTCCCAGTTCCTCGGGATCTTGCGCCTTGCTTGACCTTTCCCCAAGTTTACTCTGAGACCGCGAGAAGGTGTCGGGGCTGACTTGTAGAGGCCCCCCTTTTGCGCTCGGTCTTTGCGGACACCCTTTCCCCACACGCTCCAGGGGTCCCAGGACTGTAAGGTGTAGGCCGCGCTCGGAGGCTTCGTACTTAATCCTCCCTCCCTTTGCAGCCCCGGCACTAGGGCCACTCCTCCAACACTGCGCTGCCTCTGGAGGGAGTTGCGACGGCCCTGGGGAGCATCTTTCCACACCCGCTTTTTCGCAACACCCGCAAACTCCTCTTTGAGGCAAGATTATCAACAAGTCGGTTATTCCAGAAGAAGCCCGATTACCTCTCCTGCACACGAACTGCTCCTCGCTTCTGAAGCAGCTTCGCAGGCCCGCGCGGGCGCTCTGGTCTGGTAGAAGCACTGTGCAAGCGCTTTGATTGATGGGGCGGCTATAAGTGGGGGAGGGGGCTTCCAGTGGGGCCGCTAAGACCTGGACAATCCTGTGTTTAGCTAGACAGTAATACCAGGCGCTTAGGACCCGGAGCAGAGTCAGACCTCAGTGCCTCATCGAAGAAGCATTTACTTAGAACCTTTTCTCAGTCTCCAGGGCATCCTTCGGCCATCCTATGTAAATCTCTCTCTATGAACTGTTTGTTCTGCGAAGCAGCTTTCAGACCAATGTCCTAGCGAACTCCTTCGAGTCAGAGCCCCGGGACGTGACATTCTTCTCCTAGGACTCTGTTGATCTGCACCTTCCTCAGAGAGATCCTGAGGAACAGACAGGAATGAGGCATGGTTCCTTCCTCCCATTTCCTGCGGGGGCGGTAGGTGTGCTGGGGTTCTCTGGCTTTCCATGGGTGTGGGAAAGGGGACTGCACTGGAAGAAGAGGACCGAGGAGTGGAGACCAGAGGGGGAGAAAATAAAGGCTTCCAGGGCAAAGCCACCGGGGCTAGGGGAGCATTTAAACCGTTTAAATGCCCTGAGCACTTAAATCACCTTGGGCAAAGATACTCAGTCGTTTATTCACTCGTTCATTCATTTTATAAACAGTGTTCATGGGTACCTAGCAGAGGCCAGACAGAGCACTAGATGTTGGGTATAAATCAGTGAACAAAACTGATTGGTTCACTGGGAGAGAGGAGGGACGGGAAGAAATGACGGGGGAGGGGTTCCTAAGTGACTCATCCACAGTTCGGAGAAAGGCACCGAAGTACAAAATGGAGCTGCTACTGGTTAGCTGAGTTCAGATGACACCGGTGTTCCCAAGCCTTCCCAGCCTAAGCCAATATTTTCCTCAGACTCAGACCTAAATCTTTAGGTATGACAGCGGCCCCTCGGGTTTATACCTAGAGCCCTGCCACTTGAAAACGTTGTTTACATCAGATTTTAACTCAGGTCTCATGACTCAGTGAGATAAAGGCAATTGCCCCATTTGGGAAGCTCACAGATGTTTGTGATACAGCCAGAGTCACACAGTAGCCCCGCTGGGACTCAGAAGCACTAGCTCCCAATTGGAGGTTCGAGACTGGCAAGCTTGGGCAGGTGTTTGACGTATGTTGGAGAGTCTGCATTACCTAGACTGGTCTTCAGCATTCCTCCTCTATGTAGCTGTGCGCCTCTTGAGAGTCACCTGGCCGTCATCTTCCTGGCCCATCCAACACTGGGATGTTACTGCCTCTGTTAGGGTGAAGACCAAGCTTGGTCACAGGTCTCTCGTGCCACTGCAGAACCTAGGAAGGCACTGGCTCCTCTCACCCTTTCTGGGTATAGTTGGAGACCCGCACCATGTCACACAGAATCTGCTGAGAGAGGCTACCTGGCAGCTCTACTCCGAAACGCAAGAGAGTTAAACTTTGGGAGAAAACTCTGGCCAATGAAAGACGAGAGATGAAAGGAACCCGGCATATAGATTCCAGTGGCGCCAGTTGACTTGTCAGGAGGTGCCCAGTAAGTGACTGAGTAACTGGCAATGTTTTCTTCTGATGTGTGGCCAGCTTGGTAACTCATAACTTTGTGTTTGCTCCCTGCCCTACTATCCCTGTCCCCCTCCTTTTTTTTTTTTTTTACCCTAGGATTTTATCCCTCAATAAAGCATCAGCAAGTGTGCAATCCAGGTTTCTCCAGAGGAACGGACCACTGAAATGGCATACAGAGTTACTTAGGGGGGATTTATTAGATTGCCCTATAGAACCAGAGACTGGGTAGTTTTACAATGGTTCTCTTCAGGCTGGAGAACCAGGAAAAACGGGTAGCTATTCAGTCCAAGAACCTAGAAACCTCAGAACGAAAAAGACCAATGATGCCGCTCCAGCCCTGGGCTGCAGGCCTGCAAACCCCACAGAGAGCTGCTGGTGCAAGTCTGTGTTAAAGAACGGAGAATTTGGAGTCTGGCGTCTGTGTGCAATGGCGGCAGCGAAAGACTGACCCACTGGAAGAGGGTAGAGCTTGTGTGCTCTGGGGAGCCCCCTCTTCTGCTCTCTCTCCTCCATCTGGGCCCAAGCCCACTGGGCGGCGCCCACACTTAGGGTGGGTCTTCGCCACTCTGTCAGGGACCCGCAGACCAGTGCCCTCCGAAAACACCCTCGGAGATATACCCAGAAGTGTGTTCTATTCATTTGCTAGGCACCTCTTAACTGAGTCAGGTAGACGACTGTGATGAACCATTATGGAAAGCAAACATTGCTCTGTGCTCTGTCTCCCAAGGAACAGGGACAGCGGCTACCAAACATGACACTAAGAAGTAGAGCTTCAAGATAGGAGGTTGGAGTTGGATTTCCCATCAGCTTGTAAGTAATCAAGGCCCCTCTGTTGATGGTAAGTAGGGCCATAAATGACATGACTAAAGATTTATCTGAGGCTAATTGGAATGAAGTACAAGTAGAAAGCAAAGCTTTATGAGATCAAGTGGCTACTGTGTTGGTCAGTGAGGGAGAAATGGGAATCATAAAAACTAGGGGGATTTGTTAGGGAGATTTTTCAGGCAATATAGGAGGATTTGTAAAAATGAAATGATAGGCTTAGGGAAGCTGTTTTCTAACTTAAGCCATGCTTCAGAAAATTTTAAAGGATATTCTTGAAATTCACCAGACAGAGTATATTGAAAATTAAACTCAGAATCTGATTTAAGTACGGAAGAACTGAAAAGGAGACAAAATGTATAGCCACATAGGTGTCTTGGGTTCAAGTCAGAGCTCTGATGGAGAAATTGTTGAATGTCATGTCCTGAAATAGAGACATTTGAGTGGACATGCCTGAACATTTTGAATCTAAAAACTTTCTAAATCTTCTGGCAGAGAGAAGCAACTCTTTTGCCCTTGTTAAGACAGAACAAGGGGGCCAGGGATATAGCTCAGTGGCATAAGCGCCTGCCTGGCAAGCGCAAGGTCCTGAGTTCAATTCCCGGTACCAAAAAGCCAATACAATTAATTTGGGCCAGGGATATAGCTCAGTGGCACAAGTGCTTTCCTGGCAAGTCTGAGGTCATGAGTTCGATTCCCAGTACAAAGAAGAAGAAAAAAAAAGAAAACAGAACAGCTCCTCTTGTCCTGGCTGCCACAGTAATCTCACTGAAGTACAAGGTGGTACTTGTTCCCCTGACAATGGGCTGGGGCATCTCTGCTCAGAGATAACCAGGAACAGGCACCAGTAATGTCACAAGATTATGCAGCTTAGGAACCCCAGACCGGGAGAAGAGCTGACTACAGATAACCAGAATGAGAGCTGCTTTGGGGGAATTAGGAATGTCAGTGAATGGACGTCAGTTGTAGCGGAGGGACACCAGCTTGGTTTATGAATCCTCCATGTCTTTTTTTAGGAAGTTATAATTACCACATAAGGAAATGGACTTGTACCTGTGCTTTTAGATTGATAGCATTTGGTTCTCAAGTTGGATCCAAATGTCACAGGAGAAGGGAGAAACTTGGTTTTACTCCATTTTCTATAGCCCAGACTGGGTAATTTAAAACAGAAAAGGTTTATTTTGCCTCGTGGTTCGGGAAGCCCAGGAGCATGCACTGGTCCCTTCTCAGGGTCTGATGATGGCCTCGTGGAACAGGGGCAAGTGGGCCCATGCAAAGGGAGGTCACATGACAGTAGAGGATGCAAGAGAAAGCCATACTTGCTTTTACAAGAACTCTAGGGGAATTACATGAATCCCTCATGAAGGTGGAACCACCATGGCTTCAGCACTTAAAGGCCCTAGCCACTCCTTAACACTGTCACTTTGAGAAATTAAACCTAATACAAGTTTTAGTAGAGACAAACTATACTCACACTATCATAAATTGAATAGTGAAGGGCAGTGGTCCACATTGGGCCCACTGGCACACTTCTGGGGTTTACTTAGCTCCCCCTCCATTTCTAGGGTGCTCTATGGAAGGGGGCCGCAGCAGTAGTAGGAGTCAAGCCCTGCTGACTGGAGTCATGGAGGTTTCTGCTTCTCCAGCTAATTCTGTACACAGATCAAGTTCATGCCATGGGGAGTAGGCCCTGGCTTCCCACTCTGTCTAGAGGGGCTGAGGTATATGACCTGAAAGTGTAGGAGTGTCTGGTCTGAAAACTGATCAGTGACAGGGTCTAGGAAGGGCTGGCAGGTGATTTATCTCCCTTTCTCTCCCCATGGTCCAGATGGCTTATTCCAGTGTGTCTTGTGGAGTGAGCAGCTGGCTGTGTTTCCTGGCAAAACTTTGGCCAGCTCAGCACCAGCTCTGACTTGCCTTCCTTCTTTCCTTCCTTCCTTCCCTCCTTTCTTATATTCCCTCACTTTCTAACCTGGGATTGCACCCTCTAAAATGTATAACCACATAATCTTTGCTGCTGGTTTCCTTGCCCAGAGAACCCCAATTTAGGCAAGTTTTGAGAGGTTTTATGGGTGCAGAGCCACAGACATAAAACAACGTGGAATACCATGGCAATCAGGATATCTGGTGTTCCTGAACATCTGTATACTCGCAGAGAACTGGAAGACGTGGCTCCTTCTGTATCCAACTAGTTGTCCTTAGGCCTCTAGGAGTCCATGAATATGGGAAAATTCTAGCAGTGAGAGTTTCATGCTGGTCAAGAACCTGAGCTCCAGAGTTAGGCTACTTGATTCTCACCAGCTGTATAAGTTTTGGAAAATTTCCTAAGCCTTAAAGTCTGACTTCTTTTCCCTGTCTGTAATGGATTATGACGGTATTTATATATAATTAGATCACAGAAATTTTGGAAGAATTAACTGAGATAATTCATATAACCTAGCACACAGTAATTGCTCAGAAAAACTATTTGGAAAGACAGAGTAGGAAAAAAGCTAAGCTTGCAAGAATGCTAACGGGCATCAGAGATCTCTGTGAGAAAAATACCAAGAAAATTTAAAAAGGCTTTTGACTGATGAGGGAATGCTCATTATTAAATCTTGAAACTATGCAGACTATGTTTTGAAGTACTACAAATAAACATATGGTTATTTAAAAAGACATTGACACTACCAGTTGTTCACTTTCTCGGTTTGAATTAACTGTGTAATTGTCCATGGTCATATTTTATAGGGCAGCTGTGAATCTGTCCAGAGAGGATATTTTCCTGAATGACCAGATGTGAGGTGGGGGGACACCTCAAATCTCTCTTGGGGTTTGCCCAGGACATCACTGTCCTTCTGAGGTTACCCTGTAGTCATCTAAGCTGAGCAGGACTTATCTCCTGCGGTTGTGTGGTGGGCAGATTTGCCCTGACTCACACTGGGTTAGTTATCTCCACAGTGTCTTGGTCCAAGCCTCTGCATCTATGTAGACATTTATGTATGGAGGTGGGGAGCAAAGGGAGTCAGAAATCCCAGATTTCAAACTTTAAGCTGTGCACATCTTCCCTGTCTTGTCGCTCGTTTCTTAACCCATAGAATGGATCAAGTTTTTAGAAAAAGTTGTCATGGCCTGGCTTAGTGTCACAAGCAGCCCCTGTCTTCTCATGAGCTTGGCTGATTCCTGAACAGCCCTCCCTTACTCCCTCCTGCCTCCTTTCTCTCGTTTAGACTCCCAGCATCATGGCACCTTTCCTAATGGACTCTCATTCTGTAACTTTGCATGGATTGGATGTGGTTTGTTCCCCAGGCATTTGCGTGTTGAAAGCATGATCCCACTGTGGTTAAGTGGCAGGACCTTTAAGAGGTGGGGCCTAGTGAGAGGTCATAGGTCATTGGGGACCTACCCTTGGAAAGGACTAAGGTAGCTTTTTGGGGCTGGAGTTACTTTTTATGAATATGAGTTATTATGAAGAAGGACTGCCCTCCTCCCTGCTCTCTGGCTTCTTGCTGTTCTCACTGAGCCTTCTGCCATTAGGCCCCAACCAGTGTAGTTACCTGATTTTTTATTTTTAACCTCTAAAACTGTGAGCTAAATAAACCTCTTTTCTTCATAAAGTACCCAACTTTGTGTATTTTGTTATAGCAACAGAAAATGGACTAATACAGAGTGTGTATGGTCGGGGAAGTGGCAAGCCATAGTGTTTGCAGAAGAACTCTGATTTTGGTCAAACCTGGAAAGCTCCCTTAATTTCTCTGAGCCTCAGTTTCCCTGACTATAAATTGAGGATGCAAATGTCCTCGTGTGGGCCTGTAGTGAGGAATACTGGGAATAATGCCCATCAAGCTTCCCCCAGGGATTTCACAGAGTGGGCCAAGAGATCACGTCTACCTTCTCTAGTTGTAAGTTTAACTATCCTCAACCTGTGACAGACTTGGGAAGAGATTCCACTTTAATCATCTTCGGATTCAAGTTCTTGGCAGCACCTGATATGTAATTCTGTAAACACAGGAGAGTTAGTAGGCATTATTAATGGACCAGCCAAATGCAATGGTCCTATGGGCAACAGTCTCCTCTCCTCTCCACCCTTCCCTTCTCTGAGTCTCCTGCACTGTTTCTCAAACCCTCAAGCCTGAGTCTGCATAAAGACCTCAGCTGGGCCATTCCCTCTTCCCAGAGCTCTCCTCCCCAACATCAGTAGGGCCCAGTTCCTTATCTCTTCAAGTCTTTGGTACTGGGACTAGAACTCAGGACCTTGCACTTACCAAGCAAGCGCTTATGCAACTGAGCTATATCACGGGCCCAAAGTCTTTACTCATGTGCCATATTGTCAACAAGATCCAATGCTATGGTTCAATTATTTGCCTCTGGAGTGAATTCATGCTGTAACAAAATGAGCTTTCCACTGTGGTTCTGCTCCCTTCTCTCTTCTGACATGTGAGGAACAGTTGTTCTTCCCCACTGGATAATAAGTACTCAGGGTACCATCTTGGAACTGGAGATAGGGTCCTTATCAGACCCCAGACCTGCTAGCTCCATGGTCTTGGACTTTCCAGCCTCTAGAGTGGTCAGAAATAAATCTTTATTCTCCATAGATTACTCAGGCTCAGGCATTCTGTGACAGAAACACAGAACAAAGTAATACACTTACCCTGACCACCCCATTTAAAATTTCAGTCCGCACCCTCTAGCCCTCTCCATTCTTACTTTATTTCTCCCGACCTCGGGACTTATGGCATTTGGATACACTTCTTACTCCTTTGCCTTGTTTATTATCTGTCTTCTTCACTAGAGAGGGAGCTGGCCCAAGGACAGCTTTCTTCGTCCCCCCCATCCCACTTCTGGTTTTAGCAGCAGCCCAGTGTTCCTTTGTGTGCTGGGTTCCCTCAACCCCCGAGTACCTACTGAAGCAGCTTTCTGCTTTTCAGCCTGAGAACCCAAGAAGCTCACTTCACAGGGAAAAATAGAGTGAACTCCAAAGTGAACAATGGGCACCTGTCCCAGTCTCCTCTGCAGTGAGGGTTCAGAGACCCATCCTATGCAGTTCTTTTGGGGGCCCCGGGGAGTGGCCCAACCATGCGCAGCAGTAGCTGGCTCCTTAACTCCAGTTTACTTGGCTTCTCCTCCCACCCTGCCCCATTCTCTGGGCGCCTTCCCTACTGCTTTCAGATTCATGTTCCACATAAGTCACCTCCTCCATGTCCTCGTCTCATGTTCTGCTTTGGGGACAACTCAGACTAAGAGACCAACCATCTTATTCCAGGAGTCTAGAGCAACACTTCTCTTGCAGTGGCCCCTCCGTATTTATAGAGTGAATGAATAGAAAGAGAAGCAATTTGCAAAGTTCTACCTTTTGCATCTTCCCTTATGATTAAATGTTTGGGTAGCTTTTTATCCAAGGGAAAACTTGTTGAATTCTGTATCTTCTTGTTTACAATGAGATTTCCACAGAATGGCTTCTGCCTGGAAACCTGTCTGGCTCCGAGCTTTGTAGATTTTTCACGGAAAGAGGGCTTTGCCATTTACTTTAGCAGAAATGTCAGAAGCATTTGGGAGCCCGGAGATCTGCTGCTCACTTGCATGAGTGCTAACTGGCCCCACACACAGCTGTTCTTGATGACTTCACCTTTCTCAGAACACGATGTCAGGGGACCCATGTGGCCTCCTGCCCCTGAGTACAGCTGAAGTCACCTTTATTTGTTTGTGGCCTCCACAGATGTGTATAGAATGCAGGTTCAGTGCCAGGCTCTGAGCACTGGGGAGCAGAATCGCCTGACACAGGGTCCCTGCCCTCTCCTCAGGGCCTCAGGTCCACGGGAAAGACAGAGAAGGATATGAACTCAGGCTGCCTAACCCAGGAAGTGCCTGCAACTCCTGCACCTGGGCATCATGATACTTTGTGCTCAGTGGACCAAACTGACTACCTGCATATGTTCTGCAGTTTCTACCTCTCACACCTGCAGCTTCCTCTATGTGGAAGGCTTTACCTTCTGCCTGCTTGGAAGAGTCCTTATCACCCCCTCAGACCTAGCTCTCAGCACTTGCTCCAGGCAGTGTCCCCTCTCCCAGCTCAACTCTGCCAGGAGAATCCCAAACTTGAGTTCCACTGGTGCTGTGTGAAGTCTATGCCTGGAGACTCATGCATCTCCCTCTATCAGGATAATACTACCCCTTGGTTATTGCAGACTGATCAGGTCCGCAGTCTCCCAAATGAGTAGATGGTGAAGGCTAAAGAAAGACAAATGGTATGCTTTCAGGGCTCCAGGAGGACCAAAACCCTCTCACAGAATTCAAGATTCTCTGGGGGCCAAGACCAAGTTTTTCTGGGAGGCCCATATTTATTTAGTTATCAGAACATGGGAGGGGAATATTCATGAAGGGTGCGACTGCTCAAGGACTTCTCCAAGTAAGACATTATGTTAATTTAGGAGAGCTATGTTAACTCCAGGAAGGTCTCCACCCAGGAGTGAGACACCTGAGGCTACAGTTTTTATCTAGTTGAGGTTGGAACCAGGTGTGCTTGGCTGTGACTTGGTCTTATCCTTCGAGATTTCATGGCTTCACCCTCCATTACAGGCCTCAGTAGGGATCAGCGATTCACAGAGGTTCACTTATTACAAGTCCACCACCCACCTCCAGACAGGGGGCCTAGGCCTTGGACAGACTCACAAGTAAACATGGACAGCCAGCTGGTTCATTTAAGTCCTGCTCAGAGCTGCTTTGTAGTGGTCTCCTTCATTCCTCATCTTCCTTTCACTGGGTGTGAAATTGTGCGGACCTGAGGCAGAGGTGCAGGAGGAAAGCACACTCTGCATGACTCTGGATCTAGCAAGGCTGGGTTCAAATTCCGGCTCCGTTGTCCCCTGCGTCCTTGGGCCTGTGTCCCTGGGCATATGGGCAGTAGAGTAAGAGCTTAGACTGCTGGAGGGAGCGACGACACCCTGCTGGGCCTCGTGAGCCAATCTCAGGCTTCTGGGGGAGATGGGTAAGTGCTGGGTGGTTTCAAACACAGCAGCATTAAACACTTGTGGTTTATAATGGCCACTGTGACAACTGCCAGGAGCAGGGAGGAGGGAGGCCCAGGGAAGGCTGGTAAGCTGAGTGCTAATGAAGAGTCTGGACTCGTAGTCATGCTATGCGTGTCTGAGTAAGAGGTTCTACCTGGTTTCAGTTTCTTTGTCTGTGAGGTAGGATTAATCCATAATATGACTTCTTTTTCTCAGGAGATCACAAGAGAATATAAATAGTAACGGGTTTGTAAACTTTAACATACTGTACGAATACCAGCAATGTCTAGAAAAGGGCCTTAAGCATGGTAACTCTCTATTTCTCTCTGCCAAAAGTACACTGCTTCACAGAGCACAGTTCAGGCTTTTCCCAACCTGAAGGTCTGGCATCTACAGCATGTAGGGTTTTTCTCACCTCATGGTCCATGATAGCTACTCAGACCCTAGTCATCCTATCCACATTCCCGACAGCAGGAAAAAGAAAGAGAGAATGAAAGGCGTGTTTTAAGAGAACTTTCTAGAAGTCTCAGTGGCACTCAAGAACACATTTCTTTTTTTTTTTCATTTTTTTATTTAAAAAAATAAAAGTACAAAAACATATTGACAAACAGACACCAATTAGCATAAAAAATAGTACAATCACAACTAATCTATAGACAAGGTGATATGATCTCAACAGTGAAGAACACATTTCTTAATCAAGGAAGCCATGAGTACAGCAAACAGTCAGGAAGTCCATTGCTACTGAATAAGAGATGGATACTGAGGAATACTCAGATGCAGTGGTATCTTCTGGTGGTGGTATCTTCTAATATTTTATATTGTGGAGTTTCATGTATTAGATTTCTTAAAAGCAGAGTATCTCTTAAGTCAGGACATTGCTAGTTTGCACAAATGTCCCCAAAACTCCCCTGTGGCGAAGGCTTTGTTGGTCCCCATCTCATGGTGCTCCTGGGAAATGGGGAACTTTAAAGAGGTGGGGCCTAGGAGGAGATTTTTTTGGTCATGGGAGACATGACCAGAAATGTACTGTTAGGAGCCAGCCCCTTCCTCGTCCTCTCTTTTGTATCCCAGCCAGGAGGTAAATGACTTCACCGTGTATGGTTGCCATAACATGCTGTCTTGCCACAAGCCCAAAGCAGCAGAGCAAACTAATCATAGACTGATATCTCTAAAACTGGGAGTCAAAATGAACCTTTTCACTTTATAAGTTGTTTGCCTTGGGTGGTTGTTATAGCATTGGAAAGCTGACTAATATAGACACTGTATAAGGAGCAGCAACCTTAGGGGCAATATGGCAGGAAGGATGCTTCATTATGCTCCATGAGAAACTCAAAGGGATCTCTGTTCTAAACACAAAGAGACACTTTCTTCCTAGGGGAAGCACAAAAAGCTCCTGTTGACACAGTCTTGCTGAAAAAGAACAGAGAAAGCCTCCCAGAGCTCAGGTTGGAGAGGCAAGGGTTGAGCACTCAAGGTGGCAGGTGTTGGGTGAAGCATTGAGAGAGAAGTAAAGTCCTCCTACTCACCACCCGAGGAAGATGCTGAGCTTTGAGCGTGCAGGAGTGAGGGCTCTAGATAGCATGACCATGATGCACAGCGTTTTCTCTCTGCAGGACCTGAGCCAGTAGAGCAGGACAGTGGGATACACGTGTGGACTCCTCTGGCAGTCATGGCCCTGACCTGAGCATAGAAAGATTTAGAAAGGCCCCAGAGTGAATGAATCTTTCCAGGTACTTTTACTTTTAGATCCTTTGAATGTATAGACCTTACCAGCAAATTACAATTATGAATCTGGTTTACCCAGAGTAAGCAAAGCAGATAGTAAGGACCAGCATTAACTGGCTGCTTATGAAGTTCTAGGCTCGGCAATCATGAAGGTAACTACTGTTACTCTCACCATTTTGTAGGAATCAGGCAGAGGTGAAGCTGTATCAATGGATTGGTGTTTGTCCCTGCTGTGTTTTGCATGTGATTTGTCCCCCAAAGCCTCATGCGCTGGAATCTTGGTGCCCATGTGGTGGTGTCGAGATGGTAGAGGCTTTGAGAGGTGGGCTGAGTAGGAGGTGATTGGGTCCTGGAGACCTAGGAGTGGATTAGTGCTGGTCTCACAAGATGAACTGGGTCTTGCAGGAGTGAATTAGCTCTTGCCAGAACAGGTCATTATGAAGTGAAGCATGTTCTTGGCTTCATCTGTACATGGCTGTTTTCCTTTCTTGTTTCTCTGCCATGTTGTGACTAAGCCAAGGGGACCCTTGCCACATGCTAGCACTATGCTGCTTGGACTTTCCAATCACCAGAACTGTGTGTCAAATAAACCCCTTGTTCTTATAGCTCACCCAGCACCAGGTGTTTTATTACGGCAATGCAAAGTGGACTAAGACAATCCCCTTGTGTGATGGATTAACTAGTGGTCAACATGGAACACCCAGCTAAACTGAGTCAGCATGGTACTGGGTGTGGAAGGCCCACCTGAGGATTGTTGCCAACAGCATGGAGAAGTGAAGGGGAAAATGGTGTGCAGCTGATTCTCCTGGAGAAGATTGTCATGCTTGCTTTCCTGATGTGAATTTGGCTCTTCTCATCATCACAGGAGCTTGGGGCCTCAATGTTGCTGAGGATGGCAGTTCTCTTCGGAGGAGCTCTGGTCCTTACCTTGACTGTCACTTCTGGCTCCAGTGCAGCTCCCTCAGCCTGCTGGCACAGGACATTGCCATGGGATCCAGGTCCTCAGCTCTAGTGCATAGATACATAGATCTCTTGCACTGTTCTGCATTTGACTTTTTAGGTGAATATTATAAAATAATGCTATAAATTATGTGTCCTGTATTAAATCTACTCCCTTGCAAACCCTGACTACAACACTTTGTTGCACGTCCCCATTACCATGTGACTTATACAACTCTTCACTCTGACTCTGTGCCCTGTGCCCTGCTTAGACCAATAGGATGCTGGTAGGTGTGTGGCAAGCATAAACTTGGACGGTGCTATCCAGCTGTGTTTGCTTGTTTTTGCTTCTCTGCCCATGGGTAGGGAAGAACATGCCCTACTAGCATGCCAGAAGGTAAAAGACACATGGGACAGACTCCAGCTGTCCCAGTCATCCCAGCTGAGGCCACCTTAGCTCAGCCAAATGGCAGCTAAACCTCAGCTTGTGAGCAAGCCCAGCCAGCCTGCAGCCACTTACAGGTGCACGAGCAAAGCCACTCAGGTCAGCAGAACCTGCCTGGATCAATGTGACCCTCCAGTTTCACAACTAAGGGAAGACTCCTACACACTGCTGAAGCTGTATAGCATTGTCCTGTCTGTGGATAGCCTTGCTGGCAATCACATGACTCCTAGCTATGATGGAACCCAAGCAGTCTGGCTGCACAGCCCACACTTTTAGATCCCATTCCATGCTAGGAGTGGGTAGATTATGGCCTGCAGGCCAAATTTAGCCTGCTGCCTGCTCTTGCACAGCACATGAATTGAGAGTAGTTGGTATGGGCAAGCATTTTTCATCAGTTTGATGATAGTGAATGCTATCTTTGAACCCAAAGTAATCAAAATATTATTCTACAAAGAATTAATTCCTTTCATTAGATACCTATATGACAGATTAGTGTACTTAACTACTGTAGTTTACTTTTAATTTCATCAAAGTAATTCTTGGAAATTTGTTCTTTCTCGTGATTTAAATATCCACATAGTGTCTTTGATTTTGGTTTTTGTCCTAGAAAGTTTAAAAGATCTGGCAGGTTCACTGACTGCTGACTGAGTTTGGTCCTCAGGCTAAGAAATAGCCTGAGGATTGCAGGTTCGCATTCCCTTCAGTGCCCCTCAGATCTGCTGAAGTCTTCTTAGTCAAACTCAGAAGTAGAACGAGGTCCCAGGCCTCTGGTTTCCCAGTCTAGAGTCCTTGGTGGCTCTTGAGGAGCCCAGTCATACTTGGGTTTGTCCAAAGGCCTCCAGATCTCCACCCAGAAAGTTCTGGGCCCCCAAGTTCTGCCCAGGCTCCTCCTCTTGTCCTTTCTTCTGAGATCACCTGCTCACATGAGCATGATTTGTTGTGTCTTTCTCCAGTCCTGTCCCCAGCTATCTAACATGAGCTTGTGCCTCTGCGATAATTAAAAAATTTTAGCATTTAAAATGATTTGTACCACAGATGATGGAAACATTCTCTCCTGAAGACTTCCATAATCTGGCCTTACCAGGAAGGAGAAATGCAATGGGAGAATTCATGAGAAAACTCATTTCTTCTCCAAGTGTGTTAATGCGCTGAGCCACAGGAGGCCATGTGTAAGTCGGGCTGCAAGCAGTTGTAAATTAAATTTATTATGCACCAAGGGATTCTAATAAATATTACTTAAAAATAGCAACAGTCATTTGTATTATGTCATGTGACCTAGTTATGGAGACGCTTTGTGCCTCTGCTATTAATCAGAGTTACTTTGAGAGGCAGTTGGTACATTCTTTTGGAACTACTGGCACCTTGCACTTAATTAAGATTGTTCTGGAAAGGAGAAGAGTGAGTCAAAAATAGTTACAGTGTGTATCATTGCACCCTGGAGGCCCTCCTTGCTCATTAGATGGTGTTTATTAGGCTTTCCAAAGGGCATAAACTTGAAAGAAAATGTCACTTTCTTTAATAAAATCTCAGACCCCAGGAGGTTCACATTGGAAAGCAATCTCTTAGCAGAGAGAGTTGCTGAATCTGGGTGGGAGACAGGGGGGCAGTTATCAAGAAATCAAAAAATAACAAATGCTAGTGGGGCTGTGGTGAGAAAGGAACCCTCCTGCAGTATCAGTGGGAATGTAAACTAGTTCAACCGTTATGGAAATCAGTATGGTGATTCCTCAAAACATTGAAGTTAGCAATTCCATATGACCCAGCTACTCCCCTTCTAGATATATTTTCCAAAGAGTTAAAGACATCACACTATCGTGACACAGGCATACAATGTCTATACTAGTACAGTTCATAATAGCAAAATCCTGGAAACAACCTATACTCCCATCAATAGATGATTGGATAAAGAAAATGTAGTATCTGTATATAATGGAATACTACTCAGCAATAAAAAGGACAAATTTGAGACATAACCCCTGGTGCCCATGACTTAAAGGAGGGGAGGTTTATTTTGGGTCATGTCTTCAATCTATAGCCCACTGGCTCCAAGTAAGGATGGCAATGACAGAGGGGCCTGGCACAGGACAGTTGCTCACACTATGGCAGTCAGGAAGCAGAAAGAGAGAGAGGGGAGAAGCTGGAAGAGGGAGATATATCCTCCTAAGCCACACCCCCAGAGTCCTCTGTCCTCCAACCAGGCTCCATCTCTTAAGAACAAGGCAGCTGTAGTAATCCAAGCACTTTCCAAAAGCACCGTTCCTCAGAGCATGAGCATCCTGGGAGATGTCCACACATGAACATAGCACAAAACCTAGTGTTATGCTCCTTGACACTGTTGTCCTATTTTACTGCTCTCAGACTGTTCCTTCAGCCCAAACTAGCCTCACCCCGCTTTGCCTCTCCGGGGTGACTTTGCATCCTCCATACCTCTCAGCTGAGAAGCTCTCCTAGACCCCTGTCTGGCTTCTAGAGCCTTCTTCAGGGCGCTGGGCCCATCACATCCTGGGACTCCAAGTCCTTGCTCTCTTCAGTGCCCCTGAGTGGCCAGTGTCCTCGACTGGGGCAGCCTTGTGCAAGGCCTGAGATCATGTCTGGTTACTTTCGCTTCCCAGTGTCTGCTGCATAGCAAGTGTTCTAAAAGTGTCTGTTGAATAAAAGAAATAGCAGAGAACATTATGCACCTTAAAGCAGGGCATACATGAGATATGGGGGGAAGCCTACTGGGTTAATTTGGGTCCCGCTGAAAGCAGAGCCTGAGGTGATGGTAGCTGATTTTGAAGGTAACAGAGAGAGGCGAGGAGCAGAAAGTCAATCACAAGTGCTTTATAGAGCTGGTTTCTGCTGTGGGCCAGTGAGGTTCCCTTCCTGTGGGGACTGCCAAGGAACTGTGTGAATGAGTCTCCCAGGTCCATACTGGGAAGGGAAGCTCAGAAGTACCTACCCACATCCACGCCCTCTGGGGGGGTGCTGCCCTCTGCAATTCTGAGCTGCCCCAAGTGTGGACTGAGCTAGCAACAAACCAGGATGCAAAGATGTGGCGTCCAGGTTTTGTTCCCGCAGCTACAGTTGATCTCAGAGGTTGCTGAGGGGTGTGGGGCAGGCATTAAAAGTGGTGTGACATTTACTCATTTGCAGATGGGTTCTACTCCTGGGTCCTTTTGTGTTACCCTTGGTCTCATTGCTTCATGCAGTGGGCACTGCCTTGGCATCCTTGGAGTAGCAGAGCATGGCTAGATGTCTTGATGCCTCAAAATCTATGGTCTAGAGATTGACATGGCTTCTGTTTGGCCCCCCATTCCGTTTCCATTTTGGGACCTACTTTCTCCCTGAAATTTTGTTTCTGGGAGACAGTCCAAGATGGCCTCGGAGAATTTTGCCTCCTGACCCTCATGTGCTTGCATAGTCTCTTCCTACTCTGACTCAAGGCTGGCCCTTGTCACCCATAGAATGAGCAGAAGTGATAGTGGGTGCCTCCCAGCAAGGTCACGGAAGATACCACTTCCATCCTGGCCTCTTGGATGTCCTGCCCTGGTGGAAGCCAGCTGCTATGCTGGGTGATCCCTCCTCCAGTTTCACGGAGAAGCCCACATGGAAAGACAACAAGGTCCCCAGCTGACCTTCCCAGTTTGCCAACTCTGTCAGAGGTCCAGTTTTTGTGATAGCCCCAGCTGACAGCTAACTGCATCTTCACCAGAGAGTCCAAGCAGGAACTGCCAAGTGGCGCCCCTCCCAAATCCCTGCCAATACACTCTGTGGGCATGCCATACGCCCATATTATGCCACTGTGTTTTAATTTGCACCAGTCACTGGAACATCAGCTCCTTCATGGAGGACCTCACTTTCTGCCTGAAGGAACACGGTTTTCCTTGTGAAGCTTTAACAACATAACTGTGTCTCGACATGGGCTTTTCCAACACCAGCCAACACATATCCAGGACATTTCACTCAATCCTGCCTTTTACAAAGGCTGAGAGGACCATGTGAGGATAGGAATTGGGAAGGCAGCCCAGGACTGAGCAGTCTCCACACTGATTAAAGTTGATCATTAACCAGTTATTGGGTGGAATTGATCACTGTGAGGGGTCAAACGGAAAATTCATGTCCTGACCTGCATGGATTTGGCTGTGTAGCAGACTGGGGATGAGGCATGGATCTGGGGAAAGGGAAGAAGCCAAAGCAGCACTGGCACACTGGGCTGGCCCCTGGGCAGAGCCCACACTCCATACCTTGTGTCCAGACCTCAGAAAGAACCTGTAACTGGCCTATGTCAATGCCCCAGAGAGTCCAGATCAGTCATCAGCATGGCTTCTCACTATCTTGCTGTCAGCCAATCTGCTTCATACATGCTGTAGAAACAGTGTGGACCAGGACTCAGGGACCGGGCTTAGAAGGCAGGATTGAGAACAGTTTGCGGTGTGAGAGCTCCAGGTACGGGGGCTGGGGATATAGCTCAGTGGAATAAGCGCTTGCCTAGCAAGCGCAGGGTCCTGAGTTCGATCCCCAGTACCGCAAAAAAAAAAAAAAAAAGAGAGAGCTCCAGGTACGGAGTGAAGCCTGAGCATACACCTGCTGCCTGTGGCCTTGTAGCAGGAGCCGTGAATGGTTAAGAACACACCACTGCTATGCGTGGGAAATACCAATAACTCATTAGCCACAAAGCAGCACTGAATTTCCACTGGGCTGAGTACAGGCAGGGCTCAATGCAGCATGATCTTCAATTATAGTTTCACAGGGATGGAGGCACAGGGCACTCTGGGTTTTCTAGCCCTTGGACAACTTCTGAACTGTTCCAACTTCCTGCATTGTAGCTGGCTGAAATCAGTCATCTGCCCGTGTCACTGGCTCCAGGCTTCTTACAGAACTCTGTAACAAGAAGCATGTATTGCTTCTTGTTATGATTACATAGTTTTTTTTGTGTGTGTGTGTGTGGTACTGGGGATCGAACTCAGGACCCTGTGCTTGCTAGGCAAGCGCTTATTCCACTGAGCTATATCCCCAGCCCCTGCTTCTTGTTATGGGTGGGAAATGTGTGTCAGGGACCCACTGTGAGCCAGGGACAGGATGGACTACGCCTGCTCTTGATCTAGGAGAGGGGCAGGTGAGAGGCAAGTGTAAGAGGCCAAGGGTCATGGAGAAAGGGCAGCTGATTCTTATGGAAGGTACAATCCAGGAGGCCAATCTCAAAAGATAGTACCAGGCACCTCTCTTTAAGCACCTACTATGTGCCAGGCCCTTCTTGTATGCTGTCTTGTTGGCTCGTTGTAACAATCCTGCAAAACAGTTGCTATTATCTCTGTTATGTCAAAGGAGAAATGATCCAAGATGTTAATTTACCTAGAGCCACACAGGTAGAAGAAGACCTGGGATTTGAGTCCCTGTGTGTCTCATAGTTAAGCAAAAGAGGAAGTCAATAAAAACAGACTTAGATAGGACATGGATGTTTGATTGGCAGATGAACACTGCCAATAGTTGTTAAACTATTTACAATATTTTTAAGAATTTAAAGGAAAACATGGAATGAAAAACACACAGGATAGGTTCAATAGCAGATCGAAGAGTTGGCGTATTTGAAGATAGATCCATAGAAGTCTTCCTAGCTGAATAAGAGAAGAAAAGGGATGAAAGTAAAGAAGAAAAACAGTATCTCATTGACCTTTGAGCCAATAAGAAGCAATAAAATAAACCTCTTGTCCTGGTCTTCTTTGTGCTACTATAACAGAATACTTGAGGCTAGAGGATCTATAATGAGCACAGATTTATTTCTCATGGTTCTGAAGACTGAGGTCTTGGTTACTTTTCTCTCATTGTTGAGATGAAATACCCAACGCCCAATATTAAGGAAGGGAAGGTTTATTTAGCTCACAGTTTGTGGAGGTTTCAGTCCATACTCGGCTGACTCCAAGGCAGAGTGGCACATGGCAGAGGGCAAATGTTCACGGTGGAGGAACAGCAAAGCAATCAGAGCAAAGGGAGGAGGCAGCCAGCAGCCTCTTTCTTTCCTTTACAGCCTCTTTCTCTCCCTTACATAGGCAAACTATCTGCCCCAGGGTGGGTGTAACCCTCGCATTCATAATCCCAGCATTCAATCATCGATCCATCATAAATCTAGAAGCCCACCCCATGACTGCATGAGGATTTGAAGGGACATCCAGATACAAACCATAACAACTGGGAAGCCCAGGATCAAGGGACTGGTATCTGATCATGGCTGCTTTGCTGTGTGCTTGCTTCTGTCGGCGGAAGGAAGGAGTGGGGGAGCGATAGACAAGGAGGCTGGCACATTTTTATAACAACCCAAACTCATGATACTGGCATTAATCCATTCACGAGAGCAGAGGAGTCGTGATCTCTTAAAGGTCTCTCCTCTCCACACTATTGCTTTGAGGGTTACATGCAAACCATAACGTGAATTTGGGGCGATGCCTTCCAATCGTAATACCTATACTTAGACTCCCTGAAGGGATGGGGAAAGGAAATAGGAAAGAAAAATATTTGAAGAAACAGTGGCTAAATATTCCCAAATTGATGAAAAATGTCAGCAATAAATCCAAGAAGCTCAGCAAACTCTAGAAAAACCCCACCTAAAAACGTTGAAGTCAGACTCCTGGGAGCTCAAGGAGAAGAGACAATTTTTAAAAATAGCTAGGCAAAAATGACACATTATGTACAGGGAAACAACAAAGATGAAGGCTGGCTCATTATCTGAAATAACAGGGAGAAATGAAATACAATCTTTAGAAAAAATATGATATTTAGAGCACTAAACTGTCAACTTAGAATTCTCTTTCAAAAACAGGGGTGAATACAAAGGAATTGAAAGCAGGACACCATAGATGGATAAATAGACAGACAGACAGACAGATAGATAGATAATAGATAGATTGATGGATTCAGTGTAGCATTATTTACAATCCAAGTGTCCATTAACAGAGGATGTAATGGTACCGTACAATAGACTCTTATGAAGCCATGAAAACAAAGTAAATTCTGACACATGCTATAGGAATGAAATGAAAACACATATGCGGTGAAATAAGCAAGACATAAAAGGAAAAATATTATGTGATTCTCATTATATGATGTATTTAGAAAAGGCAAATTCATAGAGACAGAAAGTGGATTTGAGATTACTAGGTGCTGTGGGGAGTTACTGTCCAAAAGTTGCATCCTTTTTTTTTTTTACTTGGTATGATTAAAAAACTTTTGGAAAGAGTAGCGATGGTTGTAAAACATTCTGAATGTAATGCAACTGAACTGTACGCTGAAAAGCTGGTTGAAATGGTTCGTTCTGTGTCGTATATATTTTACCACAATTTAAAAAACTAATAGTGCAATCCTATACCAAAAACCACTGAGCTGCACACTGTGGATGGGTGAGTTGTGCAGTGTGAGGTGTATATCTCACTGAAAATGTCAACAATAAGGAGAAAATAAATACATTTTTGATAAATAAGAGCTGAGAAAAATTTGCCACCTCCAGACCTACACTACAAGAAACATTAATGGAAGTTCTTCAGGCTGAGTGGAAGTGGGAATCCGAGGGAACTGTAGATCTGAAGGTCGGAGCATTCAGCACTAGAAATGATAAAGGTTGGAGGAAAGGGAAAATGTTAACTTCTACTTCCTTCTCTTGATTTCTTTGAAAGATAAATGACAATTTTAACCAAAAATAATATCCCTATAACATCAGATTTATACAATAGAAAAATATGGCAGTAATATCACAGAGAATAAGAAGGTAAATGTAATTCCATGCTTACAATGCTCTGAAGCTTGAGAAGAGTTAAAAGAGATACGAAGTGGTGCAAAATTGGTTCTGCGCTCAGTTAAATATAAATACTAGACACCCTAGATCAGTAAAAATACTGAAAAGAAGTATAGCTTGAAGAGTGGTAGAGAGAAATAAAGTAGAACACTAAAAAAAGTCAATTAATGCAAAGATCAGAAAAGAAGAGAAGAAAGGCAAGAAAAAAATCAAGAATACAGGCCTAAACCCAACCATAACAATAATTACACTAAATGTAAATGGGTTGATTGCTCTTATTAAAAAGCAGAAGTTACATGACTTGGTAAAACAGCAAGACCCAATTATATGCTATCTATAAAACTGCTACACATTTTAACTTTAAATACATAAATAAGTTGAAAATAAAAGGATGGAAGAAAGATATATTCCACAAATGCTAAATAATCAAAAACTGAGATGTACCTGTAATAAGATTAAATGATGTAGTTTATAGAATGCAGCCATTTAACTATGACAAAGAGGTGTGTTAGTTGTTTTCCAGGAGCTGGGACAGAATAACCTGACAAAACGTAAAGGAGGAAAGGTTTATTTTGGCTCATATTTTCAGAGCATTCAGTCCATAATTGGCTTGCTCCAAGGTAGAAATGATATATTAGTTTAGGGTTGTCTAGAGGAGCAGAGTCAATATAAAATATGTGTGTGATTGTATAAAGAAATTTATTAGGTGGCTGATAGGACCAGAAATGGAAGCGTCACAGTGGCCCTCTATAGGGTCAGGTGCAAAAGAATCCGCAACGACTGTCTGTGTACTGGAGAGCAGAGAATCCACCAGCAGTCAAGGGTTGGAGGCCTGGAAGCTCACTGTAGCTAGTCACTGGTGCAAGTCTGTGTTGGAAGACTCAGGAGGCAGCACTGGAAGGTTGAAGAAAATGGAGACCCGTGTCTAAAAGCAACGGCAAAGGGGCTGGGGATATAGCTCAGTGGAATAAGCGCCTGCCTAGCAAGCGCAGGGTCCTGAGTTCGATCCCCAGTACCGCCAAAAAAAAAAAAGAAAATGGAGACCCGTGTCTAAAAGCAACGGCAAAGCCCAGAGCTCCTCCTGAACGTTATTCCATCCAGGCTACGGGGCTTTGGTTGGTGCTGCCCTCTGCATGTGGGTCTTTTCCTTTCAGTTTTCTGGGCTACATGCCAAGCATACACACACACACGCAAAAACACATGCACACACACATACCCAGAACTTTACTAATCTTCTAGGTGGTTCTTTCTCAAGTCAAGTTGACATACCATAATTAACAATCACAAATGGAGTGGTGGTAGGGCATGGTGGAGGAAAACCATTCACCCCATGGAAGCCAGGAAATAGAGGGAGGAAGAAAGGAGCAGGGGACAAGAACACACCCTTCCAGATCACACCCCAAGTGACCCATCTCCAACCAGGTACCACCTTCTAACAGCACATCCAACCATGAACTCACCAACGGGTTAATCCCCTGAGGAGTGTAATGCCACCGCGATCCAGTCATCTTCCAAAAGTCCCACATCTGAACACTCGGGACTTTAGGGGGGCATTTTATATCTAAACTATAACAAGGGGTCTATTCAGCAGAAAAACAGGACAGTCATAAACATATTGATATGTAAGAACAAACTTTAAAGTGCATGAGGCAAAGATGGACAGAACTAAAAAACAATTGTAAAAAAAATGGCAAGAAGATATATCTACACTGTTTCTCAGTAACTGACATTGCAGGTAGACACCAATCTATGGCCCCAAGGATAAACATGGAACAGACAAGCTATGATCGTGACCCTGCTCTGTGCCAGGCTCCATGTTACAGGGGGCCTTTCAATTCCTGCTGTGGTCTATGTTGTTTCATTTGCTCTTGTCTCCAATTTCCCATTTTCCACAGGAGGAAACCGAGCCCCACAGAAACACAGCGACATGTCACAGAGCCAGCCAGCGGTGGAGGCCAGACGGGAACAAGCGCCTGTCCTTTGGTGCACTTTTGGCCTCCCATGATGCCCTGGGCATGTGGCACCTGCTTCTCTTCAAAGATCTCACTAGCTTTCAGTGGTCACAGTCAGTGATTTGTTATTAGATTTTATGGGCAGAAGACTAGAAACATTAATTAGCCAAAATCCAAATGCCAGGCTCAGATCCCTGCTGATGGCCCAAGTACCCTCCTTTGTAAAGAACCACCCCTATCTTTGTTGTCTGTATTCCTCAGTGACTTATCCCAGGGGCTACTGGGCTTTATTTGGGAGCTAAAAGGCCTGGCTTGGTGGCTGGGAAAGTTTTCTGGTGGACAGTCCTGTTCTTTTCCCACGCCCTGCCCTGCTCCTCATTTCTCCCCAATGTTCTCATATTTTTATTTAATTTCCTTTATTCCAAATCTAAAAATTTTTTACCAATATGGATTTATACCAATAACAAAGAAACAGCTACTGCTCCCAACTCCAGAGACCAAAAAATTATAACAAATGCAAAATACAAAGTCCCCATAGAAAGTCCTCTGCAGCCCAGTCTTACCCAGCATGTATATGGTCACACATGGTCAACACACTTGCGCCCCATGTGACATGCTCTGTATGTGCTCACATGCCTGAGCACACACAGGCTTCCACACTCAGCAAACACCCAGAAATGTACCTGCGTACCACACACACACACACACACACACAAACACACACACTGAAATGCAGTGCGGATTTAGTCCAGTGCCAGGAAGCCCATGGGTTGGCTGGACTTCCACTCAATGAGTTTTTGATGATACCATCACCAGCAGGAAAGTCATGCATTATTTATCAGATTACTTAATAATTAATAAAAGCCATCACACAAAGCTCTGTGGAGATATAACTCTACGTAATCCCTCACCACCGTCAGCATGGGAGGCGTGTGCATGTAAGAAAGAAGGCACAACTTGGATGAATCCCCCTGCTTTAATTCAGCTTTTAAATACGTAGCTCATAAAAATATAGAAAGCAAACCAAAACAGTAACAAACAAAAGCAAAAAAAAAAAAAGCTGTTGCATATGGCCCTGACTCAGTTCACCAGCTTTTTAACTTTATACCATTGCAATTATCAGGCAAATAAAAAGCCAGAGGTCTGTCTCCACAGCCTGGCTCCTGGATTTGCTCAAATGGGATTTGTGGGCATCATTTCCCCGAGATTCGCCTCTGACACTGTAGATATGCCACAAAAGGCCACCCTCCAGCAGGAGAAAAGACAAGCACTGCCCTGCTTGTGAGGAGATGGGCCCTTTTCAACAGGAATCAAAGTAATGGGAAAGTGGTAAGAATAGAAACTGAGATGTTACGGTTTGCTATCAAATTCAGAAGGAGTTCTCAGCGTAGTAACATGACAGCGTTCTGGTGACAGCGCCTGGGATGACAGCCCAGGCTGTGATTGCTAAGGAAGCATAACTCAGAACCCCAGTTCTTGGGAAGCAACTTGACAGTTTGAGTTCAATTCCTGCTGCAAGGCTTTAAAAGCCATACTCCAAATCTACATCCGGTTGAGGGACTCAGGTCAGAGAAAAAGAGTGCTCAGTGTAGAAAAGGTTAGATATGCAAACATGTCCACGACAGTGTTATTTACTAGAGGAGCAGCCTGCCCATGTGCCCAAGCCACTGCGGGTCTCACATTGCTCCCCAAGCCTCCACCCTCCTCTTTGCTCCCAAATTTGACGGTCTCATATTCTGCCCCTGTCCTCAAACTTACATGTGTTTCTCCGCTTTCATTTCTCTGCTGGTCACCTTGCCCCAGCCAAGAATCAAGGGACAGAGATGCCCTTCTGGTCTCACTGGCAAAGCATCCAAGCTGCCCAGTTGGTGTCCACGTTGTTTGCCTCCCTCCTGCCTAGGAAGGACTCAGCACGTTTCTCTGCCCTCCTCCGTCTTGCTCTCTCCCTCTCTCCACATCCTTCCCAGAAGCACACAAGTCTGTTCCGGTGCCTCTGAGCTTCAGATTGTCCTCCCCGGCTGCACCTTCCCCGACCACCCCACTTCTCTGCCATGGGCCAGGACAAAATATGCCAAACGCTCGGTGACTCTGTTCCCGGTCTTGACTACTGCCTGTCTCCAGTGTGGCCTCTACATAGCACCTTGGCCTTGGAATTTCTCACTGTGTCCCTGGTCCCCTGGTCTACCTCCCTCCTCCCGCCCAGGCTCACATCCCAGCACCAGCCATGTGCCAGTGACACGCAGAAAGCTATGTCAATCCTGCTGCCCTGGGCGTGGGTACGGCTCCTCCCGCTTGGCGTCCCAGAGGCAGGTTGAGCGGGGCTGTTAGCCCTTCTGCTGCCTGCCTCCAACTCCAGCTGTGCCTGTGATGACCCCGCTGTGTTTATGGAAACCACATACAGGTTATTCTCCATTTTCCACCCTCCTCACACAGCAGTGGAAGTCAGACCTGCAGCAGCTTTCTCCAGCTCCCACCCAGACCCTTGGACCAGTCAGTGTGGGAAGCCCCCATGATATGCCCTGCTCATCCTTTGAGCCTTGCCACACAGGGCGCTCACATCCTCCCCTCCTCTATGAAACGTGCTGGAGGGCCCATACCTCAGGGCCTTTGCTCTGGCCTTTCCCTTGTTCTGGAATGGTTAGAAAGCTGACCCTTCTCTTCACCTCTCAGCTCTCTGCCCTGTCCCAAGAGGCCTTTCCTGGCATGTAACAGCCTCCTGGCTATTTATCACTTCATCCTATTTTTGTTGTTTCACCTTAATTTAATGCTTTGCAGCACTACAGGGTACCATCAAATCATGGTCAGGGTATGCATCAAGCCCCTTTTCTGCCCCTGTCAGCTACGTGACCTTCAGTAAGTTACTTAGGTTTTCTGGGCCTCAGGCTCTGTATCTGTAAACAAAATGAAACAATAAACATTGTTTGAAAGAGTTATCAAGACGGAAGGACATAATCCTGGAACCCCATCAGATAATAGAGCCCCACTGGCGTTAGCTTTCGCTGTTTATTTCCTCTATTATATTTTGGCGGTATGGGGAGGGCCAGGCAAGCGCCTTACCACTGAGCTACGTCCCCGGCCCTGCTCTTATCTTGGTGGTGAATGGAGGTAACTGATGCGTCACTGGCACTGATTTACAAGCTGCTCAGCTGTGTGCTACAGAAAACGGCACAAAGAGATCCGGATGAATTGGACGTTGATTCCCGTCTCCGCTCATCCCACACATCCCTGTGATGTGCCGACTGCGTGCCAGGCCCGGGTGCGGCTGACAGCAGAGGCAGATGCAGCCCTGCGCTGGGAGATCTTGCAGCCTTGGCTGATTTCACCACGTGCAGTACCCCACATTGTCCTGAACAGAGACCCAGCTTGAGCCTCTGCCTCCGGGAGCCCCACCAACTCTCCCAGCCTACATTTTCCTAGGGCTCTGCTTGCTATGGTGAAGACCCTGGCCCTTCTGGTGACACAAATCCTGTCCCCGAAGCCCAGCTGCTAGAGTTCTTCCCGTCTTCCCATTCCCATCACCCGCCCTTCCGGCCCCCACCATCCCGCGCAGGCGGACTCGCTCCTCTCCTTCATGTGCTCACCACACATCATGTCGTTTGTTTCTTTCACGGCGGTTCATACGCTGTATGAGCCATTTCTGCACGAAGTGAAAAGCCAAGCACACAGTAGGTGCTAAAAATATTAGAATTTCCTATGGGGAGTAGAGACACCAAGACGTGGGGGAAAGGCAGCCCACCGAGCACAGCTGGAACAGCGTGGCCACCTGCGGAGCTGTGCTTGTGCCGCCTGCAGCACCCACGTGCGGTTGCTGAGCTCCCTTTGTGTGTCGGCTCTATCCCAGCCGCTTTCGTATGGCACCTCTCTTTATCCTGCCAACAACCTGAAAATACCCCCGTCTCTGTTTACAGCGAGGAAACAGCGGCTGCCATCAGTAGACGGACAGGTCCCAAGTCACCAGCGAGTGACCGGAGGGGCCACAAACTGAAGCCAGCTGTCCGACCTCATCACAGCTGGTGCTTTGTATGCAGGGGGCTTGTATTTAGAGAGCCGTGACTCACATCACATGATAGTATCCACTTTAAAGTAAACAGTTTGGTGGTACAGTATGTGGTATACTTACAAAGTGTGCAACTGCTACCTCTGTCTACCTGTCCCAAACTATTTTCATAACTTCAAAATGAACCTCCCAGCCACTCCTCCTCCCCGCCATCCTCCAGGCCTGGTGATCCCTGTCTACTTTTCCTCTCTGTGGACTGACCTAGTCTGGACATTTCGTGTACAGAGAACCATAAATAATGTCCTTTTGTGTTGGGTCTCCAGTGGCTTTGAGGTGCAGCCCTGTTATAACACGTACCCCTCACGCCTTCCCGTGGCTGAGTGACGTCCTCCCTTGGGGAGCGGCTGCCTTCAGTTACCCATTCATCTGTCGCCAAACCCTGGGTTGCTTCTACCATTGGCTTTTCCAAATAATGCTGCTGAGAGCATAGGTCTGCTTGTGCATGTCTGAGTTTCCCTTTCCAAATATCTTGTGTGTATCCCCAGAGCAGGGCTGCTTGGCCATGTGCAACCCTGTGATAACTTTTGGAGGGGCCATTGACACCGTTTGGTGCAGTGGCTGCACCATGTCACACGTCCTCAGTGAGGCGTCAGAGTTTCAGGTTCTCTGTGTCCTTGCAAACATTCCTAGCGATGTGTTACACATGGGCTCATTTAGTGCCTCCGTAAGCTGGAAAGGTGTCCTGACCCTGCCTGGCCAAGGAGGAGCCTGCACAAGGTCAGACAGCTGAGCAATGCCAGAGTCCAGTGCCCACCACCAACTACCTTCTCCATCCCCCAGGAAGTCCTAGCAATCAAGCCCTCGGAAGATCACCTACATCCCAGTGTAGCCGGACCCAGACCCCTGCCATCTGGGGTGCCCTGCGTGGCTGCAGAGTGAGTCCCACAGCCTTCCCTTCAATGACATACCCACTGTATCCGGACTGCAGGAGTGAGTCTGAGTCATCTTGTCCCTATTTTGGCTCCTCTCTGGAATGGTTTTAGAGGGAGAGCAGTGGAGTGCAGGGGGCAAGCCCTGGGGGTGCTATGAACCTGAGGGAAGTGCCCTACTTATCTGGGACCCCTATCTGTCCAGCAGGCAGCTTGGATACTCTCTCCCCAGTGAGCCCCACCAGTCTACAGTTGGAAGAGTCTGGGATCTGTGGCTGCTTAGCCAGAGGAACCTTGTGGGGGGCGCCCAATGGGCTTGGGGCCCTGGCCTCCTGCTTACTGCTCTGTGGTCTGACTCTGTCCCCTGGGATCCTGCTTCCCACTGGCCATGTGGGGAGCCTGGGAATCGGGGAGGGAGACTTTCTCAGGTCTCTCAGACAGTAAGTGCCTCCTGGGCGTTGAGCCCACGTTGTTTTTCACTCTACCTGCACTGCTGTCCAGCACTGCATCTCTGCCAGCCCTGCAGCTGAGTGGTCCTCAGCCTTCTCTTAGGTCCTATACCGGAAAGGAGGCAGCTGTGGTTCCTCCCTGAGACCCTGGCCAAAGTTTGGGTCCTCTCTCCCTGCCAAAAGTCTCTGCACACGGCTTTCCCCTGCCCTCCCCTCCTGGGAAAGCCTCTGCTCTCCTAGGCTGCCCAGGCTGGGGTTTTGCCTCCTGTGCCCAGCCATGCTCTCTGACTTCCTCTGAGAGGGCTGCCTAGAGCCAGAGGGTGAAGCCAGGGCTGGGGCCGTAAGGAGCCCAGGGGCCATGTGTTCCCTGGCCATGGAGTGGAGTGGTCCACAGTATGTATGGTTCTGGAATTAGCAGATACTGGGGTGAGCCTAGGCTGGGGCCCAAAAGCCCAGGAGTAGAGAAGGGGCCTAGGCTTGGTGTCAGACCACATGAATTCCAATCCAGTCTTACCACCTGCCAGCTGCGGGATCCTAGGTGAGTGGTTTTGCCTCTGTGAGCCTCAGTTCCTCATTTGTTGAAGCAAGATTGCTCTTGCCTTCTTGCTGGGCTGTTGGGAGGATGGGTGAGGACTGTGACGGCAGCCTCCAGACACGCGGCTATTTTCTGTACATCCACCTGCTTGTCAAATTCTCCTCCAACCTGCTGGGGTTGTGGCTGCAATTACTCAGCCTTGCAACTAGGGAAACTGAGGCACACGAGGTGACGGAAACCACCCATGGACCTGGGCAGTCAGGCCCCAGGGCTGCCAGCTGGCTTCTTTAGCACTGCCCTGGCACGCAGCAGGTGTGCAGAAGGGGCTCCGGAGGCCGCGGCTCCCTTCCCAGGAGCCTCCAGAGTGTGAGCTCCAGAAGATGGTGCCTCCCATGGGCAGGCTCATGATGGCGGCACTGTGACACCCAGGAGGCGGTGGGTGGGGCAACAATTACTCCCCCAGAGCTGCCACTGGGCTGCTGCTTCAGGGATGGTGACAGCCAGGCAGCTCCTGACTCAGCCTGCTGCGTGGGAACTCCCCAGGCGGCCTCCTGACCCATGGATGGGGAACCCTAGAGGGCGGGGCTGTCACGCAGCCACTCCCGGGTGTTACAGGAGTCCATAGCGCTGCCATCGCGGGGAGGTGGGGAGCTCTTCACCGCTGAGTCTGGGTGTAGGAGAGGCGCTGGGCTCTGGGATCTCAAAAGCAGCTCTTTTGTTATCAGAGACCAGCGACAACTGACCCTCAAGTCATCAGCGGGGACTGGTTGCCACTGTTTCCTGCACACTTCCTGGAACAGGCGTCTCAGCACTTGTTCCATTTAGGGTCAGCCCTATCTTAGGTCTTTTGGGTAAGACAGAGGCTTCTTCTCTGCCATATTTCTCCAACTGATTCAAGGCTGCCCCGGGGAACTGCTCACCTTTTATTTCAAGTCTGCCCTGGGGACCCATTGACCTTTCATTTTACTAGTTTTATTATTATTTTTTAACAGAAGAGAGGAGGTGGAGGATCGTGGTGGAGTACTTCCTGTCTTCAGATCTTGGCTCCTTTTCTTACCAGCACACTGACATTTGTCATCTCTAAAATGGGATGAGGACGTCCCTTGTGTTTGCTGTAAAGAGTAAGATGAGGACCTGCTAGACTGAGGCTTGGCAGGCGCTCAACAGTAATTGCCTTCATTTTTCTTCAGCACTAGGGATTGGGCCCAGGGTCTTTCTTCACACTCAGGTATATCCTCAGCCTCCCAGCATGCTGGGATTACAAGTGTGTGCCACCGAGCCTGGCCGGCTCTATTTAAATTGTTTCTAGCTTCTTTCTCATGAAACAGTCCTTCAGAGTGTGTGCCCTCCAAGTGTCTGTCCCAGTCACACAGCTGGCCTCAACATTCTTGGTTTCTACATCTCTCACCTTCCAGAGTTCCTCCTCTGGAGAGACTCATTCACTCAGTCGCTCCATCCATCCATCCATCCCACAAGTGTGTATGAGTGCCTGTCACACGTGAGTATAACCCAGGAGAAAATGGCACAGACCCAGCTTCAAGTGAGTTCACCAACTGCGAGGGGATCCCAAAAGCCAGGACTGGGTGAGCTGAAACCACAGAGTCCAGAAGCCAAGTCTGTGAGCAGGATGAGGGACCAAGCAGCACAGTGAGGGTCTCAGTCTCTGATATCTACGATGGAGGGGACCGTCTGTAATGTTCCCACAGTGACCAACACAGAACCTGCAAATGTAGCACAAATAATTCCCAGGCACTAACAGAGAAGAGGTATAGAGAAGCCAAAGGAAGGGGCTAAAATTAAGCTGGCTATAGGGGCAGCTTGAGTAGGGGGCATTGGGTGTTAGACGTTGGGTACAGGGTGTTGGGTGTTGGGTAGAGTGTGTGGGTGAAGGGTGTTGGGTGAAGGGTGGTAGGTGTTGGGAGGATATTGGGTGAACAGTGTTGGGTGGAGGGTGTTAAGTGATGGGTGGTGGATGTTGGGTGTTGGTAGAGGGTGTTTGGTAGTAGATGGCAAGTGGAGGGTGTGCTCTGAAGCTCTTTCCATGTGCACTGGAGGGAACCAGGTGTTGGGCAGAGGGTGTTTGGTGATGGGTAGAGGGTATTGGGTGATTGATTAGTGGAGGGTGTTGGGTGATGTACGAGGGTGTTTGGTGTTTGGTGTTGGGTGGAGAGTGTTTGGGTGGTGAGTGTGCTCTGCAGTTCTTTCCATGCACACTAGAGGAGACCAGGTGTTGCGTGGAGAGTGTTTGGTGATGGGTGGAGGGCATGGGTAATGGGTAGAGGGTGTTGGGTGGTGAGTGGAGGTTGTTGGGTACTGAGTGAAGGGTGTTAGGTGATGGGTGGAGGGTGCTGGGTGGAAGGTGTTTGGTGGTAGGTGTTGGGTGGAGGGTGTTTGGTGGTGGGTATTGGGTGTTGGATAGAGGGTGTCGAGTGTTGCGTGGGTGCTATGATCATATCGTTGTCCTCAGCTGCTCTTCCATGTGCACTGGAGGTGACCAGACCTGAGAGACTCCCTAGCCATCCCCCACCTCCGCCAAGCTGTTTCATCTATAGTTAAGGAGGCTGAGGCCAACTGAGGGCCAGGCATAAAGCTCATTTACATCACTGAAATATAAAGGCACAGACTCTAGAAGACACATAGCCATCACACAGTGCCAGGGAAGCTTGACCACAAATGTCCTAGAACTGGGAACTGCAATCCTTCCTTTAGGTCTGGTTTGCAGGCTGCTCCCTGAGCTGTGGGTGCACTCTCAGCTCAAGGGGTCAGCCTCCATGGAGAGGCACAAGTGACGCCATCTCAGTATTAAGTGGCAAACTCTGGCTCAGCTTTGGTCAGTTGACAGCCCAAGTCAAATCAGCCATGGCCACAGACAAAGAATAACTTCAAACAAAAATATCATCTTAGCAGCCCATCAATGGAGCCCTTAGGATTTGCCAGACACAACACAAGCATTTTGTCAGCTTCCTTCCAGCCACCACACAGAGTGCATATGGGTCTCATCCCTATTTCACAGATAAGCAGATTGAGGCATGGAGAGGTGAAGTCACTAAAGCAAGGATGCAAAGCACAAATGCAAGTGTGGCTGGGACTTGAAGCTGGCAGTACCTTCAGAGTTCATGTTCTAAGCTGCCACCTGGGCAGCCCCTGTGGCCAGTCTGCAGCAGCCACATGGACAGCAGCAAGGGGAAGTCTGGAAGTTCGGGGCAGGAAGGCTGCCCAGTAGTCATCGCCAATGAAAACCACATGCACCAGGTTTATGGCCAAGCTGGATTCATTATTTTAGTTTATGACATTCAGGGCAAGACACCGTTCTGTCACCCCAAGAGGTGAGGACTACATCCACTGCACAGAAGGGGAAACTGAGGCAGGCAGGAGCTGTCAGGCTCTCAGCATGTCAGAAGCAGAGCTGGACTCATATTCGGGATGGCTCTTGAGCAGAGTGCTCAAGGCCTTTCCTTGCTCTCGGGCTGTCTGTAAGGAGTGTGTCTAAGTGTGTGTGCATGTGTGTGTGCATATACACATGGGCATGGTGTGCACACACATACACATGGGCATGGTGTACGTGCACATGTGCAGGCATCTCAGTCACGACTGCAGGTGCTCAGCCTGGCATTTCCCTGCCCACCTGCTTGAGCTCCTCCTCCCACCCTCCGAGTCTGCTTTACTTTGTCATTAGCGTGGCCTTGGGCTTGGAAAATGAATGTCATCCTGAAGTGACAGCTGGCAGCCCTCGCGAAGGAACGCCTTTTGCTTTGAAATGGATGATCCAGGCTCTGACTAAGGCTCTATCGGCTGTGGGTGTGTGCCTAGGAGAGGCGTTCGCGGCTCAGAGGCAATGCTCCCATCCTCTGCCTGGGCCCCAAAACACCATGTGGGGCACGTTCTACGTCCCCACACAGCTCTTGTCTTCCCAGCCAACCTGGGATGGGTGCACTCCGGGGTGAAGCTGCCACTTTGGATTGTAATTATGTCCTTATTCTGAGTCACATCTCCAGAAGTACTGGTTAGGGGTTCCATCTGTCAGTGTCTGAAGTTTGTCCTCCTGCTGATAGTTGCAAATGCTGTCACCTCGGTCGAGTCATGCGCACTCCTGACCTTCTGTTTTCTTGCCCAGGAAAGGGGGAGAATAACACCAATACAAATACTGCCTTCTCTGGGTCTGCAAAGGGCTCAAGGAGGAAGGACAGCGAAGGGACCTAGGGCTGCAAGAATGCAGTGGTTTACGTTACAGCCGCCTTTGCTAGTGGCACTCTTCAAGGGACCGGAGGCTGGCTGCATGGCAGGTGGGCCAGGCAAGCTCTGATCCATGCATCCCATAGGGGGATCCGTCACACCATTGTCTGGGCTCTGGTCACTGCTTGCGGACATCCTTGGAGGGGTCTCACGGTCCCACTCTCAGCAGTGGATTTATTGTCCGTAGGTGTTCCAGCGAGTTTCCTCGCTTTGGCCTGTCATGGGCGACCCTGCCCAGTTGTTTTTGTCATCATTTAACAAAGACTAATTTCAGGGAACAGAAAATATTGACTAAATCAAGTATCTAAACTACTGTGCTGTCTTCTCCAAAACATTGATGGTGGTTTTTCTGGGAAATCTCCTGCAAACAGAGAACTTTTCACTGCAGAGCATGAGTTCTATTTCCCTTTTAAAACTCAGAGGTCTGAGCATGGTGGTGTTGGAGAAATGTTGTAGAATACATGGATGGATGGAGGACGGGAAAAATGAGGGGGTCGGGGAATGGCGGGATGATGATGGATGGAAAGATAGATGGATGAAACAGGAGTGGTAGATGACTGGATGGCTGGATGAGCGGATGGAAGGAAGGAGGGATGATGGATAGAGGAGGAATGGAAGGATGGTTGCTGGTTATAGATGGATGAGTGGATGAAAGGAGGGAAGATGCATGGATGGGTGGATGGATACAGATGGGCTGAGGGATGAGTAGGTAGATGGATGGAACCAAGGATGAATGGATGGATGATGGATGGATGGGTGGGTGGATAGATGGTATAGGTGGGTTGAGGGATGAATAGGTGGATGGAAGTAAGGAAGGAAGAGTAGATGGATGGATGGATGGGTGGATGATGAATGGATGGATAGCTGGATGGATGGATAGATGGATGGATGAATAGATGGATGGACGGATGGATGGATGGATATATGGGTGGATGATGGATGGATGGACAGCTGGATGGATGAACGGGTGGATGGATGGATGGATGGATGATGGATGGGACAGGATACTGGCAGTAGCTGAGGCATCATTCCTGCCTTCAAGGAGCCATAGGTCCATGGAGAAGAGGCTCAGAGGCATATTGTCACAGGGCAGTCCAGTAAGTTTGAGACCAGATGAGGGGATGCTCAGGGTGGGGGCCCAGTCCCACTGGACAGCAGTCAGAGAGGACTTCCTGGAGAAAGGGGAATGGATTTAACCTCATGCAGAGGTTCACAAATTCTACCTTCTCAGATGGTCATGGCTCAGCTCGTGACAATAATGTCTTTTCCTGAATACATTTCATACCAGACTCTTGCTCTTTTTCATTTATTTCTGTGTGTTTTGTGGAGACTTTGATACTGCTGGTTTTCATACAGAATAAGATCTGCCATTTATTTTGACCAGAGATTGCTCCCATGTCACCCCCTTGACACTGAGAAATCTGCTATTGCATGTGGGGCAGCCTTGGCCATTCGAAATGACCTGGTGAATCCTACAGGGCCTGTATGCTTCCCCTGCTAACTTCAGTGAACTCCTACACATTCCACTTGTCCAGAGCAGATATCACCTCCTCTGGGCAGCCTTCCAGCCCCAGGCCCTGGGGATGCTGGAGAAAGTGAAAGGGCACGAGAAGATCCTGAGGGCCACTGGTGTGACCTGCTCTCCATGCAGGGTTCAGTCATGTTTAGGAAACAATGCTCAGAATGTTCCCCAAGGCCCACAGGTGGCGCCTACTTCTGGCAGCATGAAGGTCATGGAGGTCATGCTCCTGCCAGCCCCTCTTGTCCGCCTTGCATAGCGACTCACCTCTCAAACCCTGGAGGCTCCCTGCTCCTTTCTGCCTCCAGCCAGACTTGTCTGCCGACCAGTGAAAGCCTTTCTGGCATCACCACGGTACCATCTTTCCACAGTCATCCCAGGGCCTAGGGAAGGCCCAGGCTCAGAGTAGGGAAGCAACCTGACTGGGCCCTGGTGCCCTTAGCTCAGAGAGCAGGGCTTACCCCAGCCCATGACTCTTCCAGGGCTCTTCCAGGCATGTCCTAGCAATTTGCTTTCCCCTGTCGGCTCCATCCACCAATGCTTGATGCTGACCCATTTTCCTGGAAGTGTTGAAATAGCTGTTGTCTGACAGAGCTAAGACCCTTCTATAGCTCCCCACCACCCTGATGATGAAGGGTGAAGTCCTCAGCCTGGTCTTGTGGAGGAAAGGTGTACCACAACCACAGCATGCCTGGACCCTGCACCAGCCATCGTAGGAGGCCACAAATGCCCCTGACTCCATGGCACCTTCAGAGTCACCCCAACCAAGCGTTCCCCACTTGGACCCCCATTCATATGGGAATGACAGGCTTGCTGAGCACATGTCACAGTGTTTGGTTCCCCCCAAGGCAGATGACTCACATCAGAAACAGAAGGCCCGAGGAGAGAACCGTGAGCCCCCTTGCCCTGGCATCTGAGAACCCTGCTCGGAGGAGCAGTCCCCACCCACCTGGACTGTATCTCATTCTGCCCCTCCAGATGTGGCAGCCTCTCCCTTGGCCAAGCCCCTTGTAACATTTGTCAACCACCTGATTTTCTTATATGATGTTGTTCCATCTTCACATCCTCCACCTAGGGAGGTAGATGTCCCTAGTTCTATTTCACAGATGAGAAAACTGAGGCCAGTCAGTCCACTTGACTTGGCCAAAGTAACTAGCCAAAGGCTCAGAGCTAGAGAGACAAGACAAGGATTCATTCATTCATATCACCTCCTATTTACTGACGGCCTAATAGATGTTACCCAGCATAGAGGTAGCCCTTGCCTTCCTGACATTGAGATTCCTGATGCTGCCCTGGGCCCCACTGAAGCAAGGTTCTGTCCCGAGGCTGCGAGACAAAAGTACTCCAGGCAGCCTCGGACTGACTCTAGCTTATGCCGGGGACGTGTGGAGATTCATGTCTCCTCTTTGCATCTCAGCCCTAGATCCATCATGCGCTCTGGCACATGGGCTGCCAGCCACCGGGCTAAGATCCCCCGAGTCATCCTTCCTCCCTTTAATCTCCACCTCAAGAGCCAGAGCCATTGATCACTTCCGAGAGCTGCAGGAGATGATGGTGGCCTGATGGGGCTGTAATTTCCCCAGCCCTTTTCTTCCCTTCCCTCCTGCAAATTGATGGGACAGCACTGTCGCCTGCGGGGACTGTACTTGTCACTGGGGACGCAGCCCTCTTTGGCTCCCCATTGATTCCCTCTCTGGTCTCACAAGCCAAGCCCAGCACCAAGAGCCACATCAAGAGGCATCTACGGGGCTGCAGAGGATGCCAGCCTGGTGCCCGTGGCCATGCCAGCAGCTTCCATTTGTGCTGGGCTCCTGAGAGCTTGGGCTTTGGGCCCAGGCAGCAGCCGGCTCCCATGGCTGAGCTTTCTGAGGCTGGGTGCCTGGAGTAGGGGACAGAGTGCTGCAGGGGTTCCCGGAGCCCAGAACCTCCTGCTCAGCTTTGTGGAGGTGGGGCGAGCTATTAGGGATAACATCAGCAGAGGCCTTGTTATGAGTCACACTCTCCGCTAGACCCTGGACAGATGGTTCCTCTTTCCACCTCCACAACAGTCATGTGACGGAGACACTCCTGGCTCAGTTGTGTACCCAAGGACAGTGGGACTCACAAGGGCCAATGCCTTGCCCAAAGCCACACAGTTATTAAAGCACAAGGCTGGGACTTAAACCCTGAGCTGAGATTCTGCCTGTGATCTTTCCACTCTATTGCTGTGGTGATCCAGAAACTTAGGGTCTCACTCATATATGTCAAAGTCACAGGGGACCAATATATAGGTCATATTAGTTGAAAGCAATTGATCTAATTTCTACAAGGCCTGGAATAATTTCTCCTGGTTTTCAGTAGGAACAAAAGCAGAAGAAGCAAAATTAAGCATGCTCAGGGGATATTTTCCTGAGGCTGCAGAAAAGCCAGGTAAATTTTTCTAATTCCATTCATGGAACTCCTCTAGGATGTGGGTGGATGGGAAGCTGTCACCAACTGCTGGAGGGAAATTGGTCTGGTTCCCCTTTATCCCCCTGCGTACCTTCTAGAATAAGGTCCTGGTCATCCGTTGCTATGTAATGAAACAACCTCAAACTCGGTGATGGAACACGCCCACCATTTCATTGCATGCACAAATTCTGTGGACCAGGAATGTGGGCAGAGCAGAGAGGAGATGGCTTCTGCCCACAGTGTCTGGAGTCTCAGCTGGGAAGACTCAAAGTGGGTGATTCCAGTGGCTAGGGGCTGGGATAGGGAATTGTATGACAGTTCAGATGCTTGTTTGGATCTGTCTACTGCGTGTTCTCACTGACACCATGGTGCCATTGTGGCTTCAGGCTCAGTACTTAGACTCCTAAGCAGTAGTGCCTGGGGGCTACTGAGAGCAGCGGTTCCAGCAAGCAGGGCAGAGGTTGCAAAGACTTCTAGGAGCCAGCCTCAGAACTCACACAGCATCATGTCTGCCTTGCGCTATTGGCTGAACAGTTTTAAGGCCACCTAGATTCTAGATGAGAAGATACAGGCTCAGCTCTTCTGGGCAAGGACTTCAACAAGGAGCTGGACAAGCACAGCCAAATTCACTCCTGTGTCTTATTCCACTTTCCCAACCTGACGGTTATGAAACCCCTACTTTGGGCTGGTGACAGCACTGCCTATTTCCCATGAGGAACATGCTCTCTCAGTCAACTCAGGCTCCTGTACAAAACACCACAGTCTTGGTGCATTATAAAAAGCATGCGTTGATTTATCTCCATTTTGGAGGCTGGGAAGTCTAAACTCAAGGTAGTGGTGGATTTGGTGTCTGGTACAGGCTGCTTCCTGGTGCGCAGATAGCTATGTCCTCACAGGGTGGAAGGGATGAGGCAGCTCTCTGGAGCCCCTTTGTGAGAGCACTAATGCCATTAAGGGGGCTCTACTCTGATGATCCAACCACCTCCCAAAGCCTCTGCCTCCTAATTCGATCTCCTAGGGAGTGAGGATTTTAACATGAGTTTGGGGGGACATAACTTTTGGGCCACTGTATGCTGTCATGCTCCCATTTACAGACAGGCATATCCAAAGCTTCCAAGAGGACAGTGGGGTTTCCCAGTCACTCCATGAGGCTAGGTCAGAGGTATGAGCCATACCCAGGGCTCCTGGTCTCCACAGCACATGCCCATGGTGCCTGTTGCCTGCCTCACTTTGTTGCCTGTGAACCCACTTTGCCCAGGCTGGCCAGCAGGCCCTGGCTGTTTCCTGCAGTCCTCTGACCTCACTCAAATCCCTGAATCTAATAACAGTTGGTTCCTTTCTCTCCCACTCCCAGAGAGAGATCATATTTCTGTATTCTACACACACGCACTTTCCTCTAGTGCTGGCTAATGTGGTATGTGTTTAGCAGCTGCAGCGGATTAGATATGGTGTATATTCTCTAAGAAATCCTGTGCTGGATCTTGGTCCTCAATGTGGCTGTGTTGGAAAATAACTAGATCACTGAGGTTTTGCCCTTGAATTGATGTCACTCTCACTGAACCATGGCTAGTTCTGAAGGGACAGCTGTCATTAAAATGAAAGTCTGGTCCCTCTATGGTGTCTCCCTGGTTCCCTGTTTCACTGTATGGCTTCTCCCTCTTACATATATTTCTACCATGATGCTATCTGCCGTGATGTGCTACAGCCAGATAGACCCTTCCCATCATGCTGTTTGGATTTAAACCTCTTTTCTTAACTAAGCACCTACCCTCAGGTATTTCATTATAGTGATAGACAGTGGGCCACTACAGCAGCTTACTAGCTGGTTTCACAATAAAAATGCATTACGAAGCTGCAACAATCAAAACTGGGAACAATCCAAACTTATCTTCAGCTGGGAAATGGATAAACAAACTGCTATGCTTCCATACAATGAAATAATATTCAACAAATAAAAAGCAATGGACCTAAGGAACTTAAAGCAACACAGATGAGCTTAAGCTGCATTAAGCTAAGTGAAAGAAGACAGACCGAAAAGACTACATATGGTTTGGTGTCATTTCTATGACAATCTGGAGTAAAGCAAAATTGCTGAGACAGAAAACAGATCAGACCTAGGGGTGGGAGGCAGCAGACTACAAAAGGGTTTGGTAGATACAATAGCATATTTTGCACCCTTAGAAAGGAAAGGAAATTCCATCATGCTACCATGTAGGTGATGAGACTTGAGAACATTATGTGTTATGAAATAAGACAGTCACAGAAAGATAAACAAATGTCCTTCTATTGGGTTAATTTATTGTGCCTTAGTTACTGCGAGCTGATCAGGTCCACAATCTCCTGAATGAGTGTACAGCGAAGGCTAAGTAAAAAGAAGCAAATGGAATAATTTCAGGACTCCAGGAGGATCAAAGCCCTCTTACTTGATTCAAGATTCTCTCAAGGCTAAGACCATGAGCTTCTCTGGGTCATCCATATTTATTTGGTTATCAGAAGAAGGGAGGGGAGGACTCAAGAAAGGCAGAACCACTCAAGGACTTCTCTAAGCAAGGTATGAAATTAATCCACTGAGATGCCTGAGGCTGTAGTCTTCATCTAGTTGAGATCTGATCCAAGTGTCCTTGGCTGTGATCTTTTCTTGTCCTTTGAGGCTTTCTGGCTTCATGGACCATTACAAGTTCTAGTGGGGATTAGTGATTACAGAGCTTCACTTGCTATGAGTCTGCCATTTCCAGATAAGGAGCCTAGGCCTTGGACAGATTCACAAGTGAACATGAAAAGCCAATTGATTAATTTAAGTCCTGTTCAGGTCTGCTTCATAGTGGTCTCCATCATCCTTCCATACCCTTTAGGGGGTGATTCTGGGACTCCTAAGGATCCTTAAATATTTGGATGCTCAAGTACTTTAAATAAAATGGTGGAGTTTTGCATGTAACCTATGCATATTCTCCTGTGTTCTTTAAATCACCTCTAAATTTCTTGATACTGGATACAGTGTAAGTGCTGTGTAAACTGCTGTCATATGGCATTGCTTAGAAAATGCCAAGAAAACAAGAGCTTGCAAGTTCGGGACAAACACAGGTCTTTCCTCCCATATTTCCGATGCGTGGTTGGTTGAATCTGTGAATGCGGAACCAAAAGATACAGAGGCCGTCTAGAGTAGATTCCACTTAGGTGAAGTGTCTAAAGAAGACAAATTCATAGAAACAGATAGTAAAACATTGTTTTGGAGGGGTTTGGGGGAGGCTAATGGGCTTTGGTTAATAGGGCAGACTCAGACTTGCTGAATGAAAATGGTTGACATTTGTACAACCATGTGAATATATTTAACACCATTGTACACTTAAAAGTGGTTAAGATGGTAGTCTTTTTCACTTTAAAAAAATCACAGTTTAAAATAAAAACAAGAAGAAAGGCTTGATGAAGCATTTTTTGAGATGATGGAATTATTCTGTAACTAGATTATGGTGATGATTCTCCAACTGTATGGGTTTGTCAAACTCATTAAACTGGACACAAAAAAGAGAATTTGGCCTGTGGGAGACTTGGCCAGAGGAATGAGTGATTGAAGTCATGATGGGACCTGTGGGAAAAAGCATGTAGGGCCTGGAATGTATGGTTAAAAATTAAGGACCAACAAAGCAAACACACATGCTGAAAATGGCAGCGTTTGGATTAGGGAAGCATGCTAGGTTTGGCCATTGTCCTCCCATTGTCCAATAAATTATTTAGATTAATCTAAAGAACATCAAATAGCAGAGCTGCTTTTTGACATAACTGTTCCCCTAAGCAGTTTTTCTTCCTCTGTTTTCTTGCAATAAAAGCAGAGACTTCTTGGTTTGGAGCTGCTCCCTGAGACTCCTTGATGCTGGGTACTCTCACTGGACAGTCCCTCTGGGCCTCTTGGTATTTAGACCAGGTCTTGTCTCTGAGTTATCTTTTATCCTCCACACTGCCATAGTCACAGGCTGTGACTTTGGTCGTATGTAAGTCATACTTCAATAAACCTGATGCAGAGAAACAAGAATGAACCATATTCAATTAATCTTTCAATACGTACTTCTTGAGCACTTAGTATGTGCCAGACATTATTCTAGATACTGGTGGGATGGAGGCAATTTCACAGAGTTTCCATTTTTGTGAAGAATTAATAAAATATAATGATCAGGTGGATTAATGGGGAAAAGGAGAAAGTTCAGAAACAGATATAGCCAGTGTCAATCTCTCTCTATTATCTATCATCTGGAGCAGTAAAAGGTAAAGAAGGCATTCTAAGTTATAGAGGAAAACTTGATTATTCATATCCCATCCTCAGATAAGTTCCATATGGAGACTGAAATGCAAAGTTTTGTTACAAATGTAAAAGCCATAAGGTAGAAATAAAGTGTAAATATTTATGTAATCTTGGCCTGGAAGAGAGTTTTCTAAGTATGAAATCAAAGGCAAACACATACAAAGAAAAGATTAATAGATTTTTCCACTTATAAATTGAGCAGCCTGACATGAAAAACACTATAAATAAAACTAAGTGTCAAACTACAATGAGAAAATATTTGTAGCGTGTATCGAACAGCAAGGATTAATATCCTTAATGCACAGTGTTATGAGTTGATAAGAAAAAGGCAAATATTATAATAAAAATGGGCAAAGGGCACACAAAATCTGACATTTTATTTCAGCTTTGTACTTAACAATCCACAAAACAGCTAATAAACATAATGCTCAAAAAAATGTAAGAAATACATTCAACATAACTAAAAATCAATAAAAGCCAAAGGAAGGCAAGGCATCATTTCTTTCCTGTCAAATGCAGAACAAAGTTTTAAATGATGATCGTCAAGGCTGCAGAGATGCGGGAGCTAGATGGTCCCATGCTTCTTGGCAATAGTGTAATTCGAGAGAATCTTTCTGGAGGACAGTGGAGTAAGGTGCATTGCAGGCCTTTAGGACAATTCATCTCATATGTATGTATCCACCCCACAGAAGTCTTTCTGACCTGTGATGCGAGAGCTGAATGTCTGTCTTCACATCTTGGTGCCTTCTTCTTGGCCAGATTGAGCAATGTGTGGAAGCCGAGAGAGCTAAAACGGGGAGTGAGTCTCCTTGGCTTCCATCTAAGCTCTGAGTCCTTCCTGCAGCAACAATGTCATTTATATCCACGGGGGTCTGTATACCAGCCAGCACTCTAAGCACCAGGCACACTCTGAGATCCCGGTGGACTCCTTGCTCAGAGATCTGCACCTTGCTGTGGACCCTCTGAGAGGTCAAGCTCTGATGGTGCAGTGTCTTCTGCTGGTCCCAGTACAAGCCCAAAGAAAGGCTATGGCTTGAATGTTTGTTACCCAGAGTTCATGTGTTGGAAACTTAACCCTCAGAGTCACATGATAATGATTGCTACAAGTTGGGAAGTACTTAGGGTTATATGAGGTCAGGAGGGTGGGGTCCCCCTTGGTGGTAGCTTTATAAGAAGGGGAAGAAAGAGCTGAGCTAGTGTATTTGCTCTGTCTCATCATGTGGTGCTGACTGCCATGTTACAATGCAGCAAGAAAGCCCCTCACCAGATGCTGAGCTGATGCAGGGCCATGTTTTTGGACTTCCCAGCTTCAAACGGCCATCCAAATAAACCTCTATTCTTCATAATTACCCAGTTGTGTGTATTTTGTTGTAGCAACAGAAAAAAATCAAAACCACAAAAAACAGGGATTACTCCCCCACACCAAAGTTAGTTCTGGCTGTCCCACCTCTTCTTCATTCTCCAAAACCTGGAGTAGTAGCTGCTTCCTGCAGTAATCAAGCTTCATCAGCTCAAATGTTTTGCTTTTCATCTCAACACCTATATATATCAATCCCCTATATTAAATCCTCTTAGTTGAAAATATTTCTGATTTCCCCTTCTCTGGCCTAGTTCTGACTGATAGGCTTTTCATATTACAAATTCCATTTGGGGGACATATTTTATAAAAGCAATCATATATGTGCTTTAAAATGTGTGAAATGATTTATTAATAGCAAAAGTGGAGTCCAAACAATCTAGCAAAACTAAAAGCTCATTGATGTAAGTTTGAGTTGATTTGTGTTCCCTAAAAAGATATGTTGAAGTTCTAACTCCCCAAATGGCAGAATATGAGCTTATTTGGAGTTAGGGTTAGTGCAGATATAGTTAGTTAAAATGAGGTCACACTGGAGTAGTGCAGACCCTTAACCCAAATGAGACACAGAGTCACACAGAGAAGACAGCCATGTGATGATGGTGACAGAGATTGGACACTGCAGCCATGAGCCAAGGTGTGCCAAGGACTGCCAGCAACCCGGAGCTGGGAGTAGTGCATGGAAGACATTTTCCCTCTGAGACTCTTAAGAGGAAATTAACCTTTGATTTTGGACTTTGGGTCTCAAGATCGGTAGCAGAACACATCTGTTCTGTTTTTGACCCCCTAGTGTATGGCAGTTTGTTACGGCAACCCTAGAAAGCTAATGCAAAGAAAATGGTTAAATATCTGATGCTAGGACATATCCTGGAAATCGGAGGAATGAATAAAACACAGAGCAATATTGTGGTGGACTATGTCATGCTATGAAAAGATGTTCATGATGTGTAGTTTAAGAATAAAAATTTGTACACCTTGAGCCTGTTTTTGTAAGTTTTACAAAAACGTATGCATGGTAAATAACAGCAACACAGTTGTGAGCCCAAATACTAAAATAATAACATTGCAATAGTTACGTGCAGGGGAAAGCAGTACTGTGAATGATTTTTTTGTTTTTACGATATTTGTTCCTAAATTTTCTACAATGAACACATCTTGTCTTTGAACAAGAAAAAAAGAGTCTGTTTTTAAAAAGTATTTTTGGCCCTAGCATGTTTTTTGATCCTAGCAAGGACTTTAGCAGGGAGCCTGCCATTGTCGTCATGCCTCGTGTCCTGAGGAGAACCTGAGGCCCACAGAGAGGGGTTAGGAAACAGGGAGGGGTTAGTTACAGATCGAGTAACTTCGAGTAGCCATGATAAATAATCAAAGATGATACGTGCAGAAACCAACTAAATCTCTTGGCTGCTTTTAACACTCTGTCTCCTTTAACTCCACAGAATCTTAGACAGCTTCCTGGGGAGAATATTTCATTATTTATTCCTAAATGTATCTTACATTTATTTTTAAATTTTATGATGACATTTTCAAATAGTTGAAAGGAGAGAGGACGGTGCCCTGACAAGTGCCCAGCACCCAGCCTCAATGGCTGCCACATCTGGACACATCAGCTTTAGCACCACCCCACCTTTCCCTGGAAAACTTTAAAGCAAATTACAAACTTCATGTCCTGTCGTTCAGAAATACTGCCCTTTGCAGCTCAAACGCGAAGCACATGTATAGGTATTTTCTTACCTAACTTTTGTGTCATCCTCTAACAAAGTGAACTAGAATCCCTGAATGTGCTTGAGCACTCAGTCCAGAATCAGAATTCTGCTGGGCCTCTATCTGGGCTCCCCTTACTCAGAAACATCTGACATTAATCCATCGTGAATGTGGTTTCCCAGACCTCTGAGAAGTTTGCGCTGCTGTACTTGTTCCTTCCTGGGCTAGGGCAGAATGGCGGACCTGTGGTTCCTTAATCTCTCTCCCTCCCTCCTCTGCAGGTTCTGCTTCTGTAAGGAATCCTAGCCCAGTACCATCCTTGCAAAATGAGGTTCTGTGGATAAATCAGGGCAATGGCATCCTCCTGCTCATAATGCAGGGTCAGGATGCCGGTGGCTAAAATTGTCAGTGTGTCCTCTGTAGTGCTGTTGTCAGTGCCTGGCTGTTTCAGAGCCCAGGGCAATTCTTTCCCTTGGAGATTTAAAAATAGCAGCAGCAACACAGAACCATGAACAATTCATTGAGAAAAACTGAGCTGCTGCAGAACTAAATGCAAGTGTTTGAGAAAGTTCACTTGGACATGAATGTCATATAGCAAATAATAAAGTGTTAACTAATGTGTAGTCATAGCTAAGGTGTAACTCTGGTATCCCCAGACAATGCCTTACTCAAAGTTCATGGACACATGAATACTCAAAGTATTTATGGAGCACCAGCTGTATACTCGCATGCCAGACACTGTGGCATGCAGATGGAAGATTCTGATTCTGCCTTCTCACAGCCTTGTGAGAGACAGTGCACTGCAGAGTGAGACATTAGCTAGACAATCCTGACAGGGAAGCTGTACTGTGAGCAGACCACTAAGGTGGAAGATGCATTATAAATATATCTACTAGTAGCAAAGAAAAAAAAATTATAAATATATCTACTAGTAGCAAAACACTTGTAAACTGCCACAGATGGCTAACAAAATTAATGTCAGGGATGTTAACTTGTGGAAAGTTTGTGTCTTAGAATCCATGAGATGAAGTAGTTCTAAAGAGCTTGTAATGGAAAGAACAGTCACTGACTGCCTTCCCCACCACATTTAAATCCCTAGGGGCCAGAGATTTCCACTCTTCTGGCTTATTTTCTTTTGCCATCATTGGGATCTATTGTCCATGTCTTTAATTACACATATATACGGTATTGCTACTTCCTGATTTCTCAGTTTTAGGCATTATCTACTGACTTCTCCATACGAGGATCTCCTCTCTCTCCCTCTCTCTCTCTCTCTCTCTCTCTCTCTCACACACACACACACACACACACACACACACCACACCACACCACCCATTCATGCTACTTATCTCTCATATGTCAATAGTATAGTGATTTGGTTAGATCATTAAGGGGAGTCTACATTATTAGGGCCATATTGAGCTCTGCACTGCTGAGCCAAATAGGATGTTATAAACATTTTCTTCTGCTACGAACTCCTTTTTGCCCTAAAATTAATAGCTATCTTGATTTTTTTCATTTAAGTGCTCTTCTCTGTACTCATCAATAACGTGTCCCCAAACTCCTTTGGGTGGGTTCAAACACATAGACTATTATATCTGTTCACCTTCTTGGAATTTCTGGAACTTTTGGGTTGCCCCAGGATGCACTGGTTCCTCTCACCACCCACTTCCCAGCCATCCTCCAGGAGCTCCTTTCACCAGCATCCAGGGTGGTCCCTTAAACCCTCTGCTGGATAGAGCTGCTCATTTCCTGAGCCTCCTGCCTCCTTCTTGCTTGCTGTGTTGTTTTGGTGGAATGTAATTTCTTGAGAAGTGTGCGTAGGAGGTGTCTTAGATATCTTTGCTGTGTAACAAATTGACCTCAAATAAAGCAGCTTTAAGCAACATATGTAAAGCATTTCATCCAGTGTCTTCATTCGCAGGAGTCCAGGGATAACTTAGATGGTGACTCCTCTGGGGTAGGATGCAGTAAAGCAGTTGGGTAGAGCTGTAGGCAGTTGAAGGATTGATGTGGGTGGAGGATGTGTTTCTAAGATGGCCCCTCAAGTGACCGTGGACAGGAGGACTGAGTTCTTTGCTGGCTGTTGGCAGAAGTCCACTCAACTCCTCACATAGGTCTCTCCTCAGGGCTGCTTGAGTAGCCTTGCAACATGGTGACTTACTTCTCACAGAGCAAGTAAACAGAGAAACAGAGAAAGATGTTTTGTTTTAGAAGAGATATGTCATCGAGCATGATGTTACTTTTCACAGACCAGCCCTGGTATAGTGTGGGAGGGCCTGGCTACATAACGTGGTGATTACCAAGAAACCAATGTGCTGGGTACCATCTTGGATACTGGACAGAGTCCACATTTCAAAGATTCAGCCCCTCAATAAACTCAACCCATAGACTACTAAGTATGTTTTTGTACATTGGAAACCATTTTCTTTCATAGTCTCCAAGCACTCCTCTACCAATCCTGGATTCCACTGTTGCTGTTGAAAAGTACAACACAGATTTGTCATCCTTTTCTCTCTGGAAGTTTTCCACATCTTTTTGTCTCTACATCTTAGTATTCCACAAGGAGGTGATGGGTCTTGCAGTGAGTTTGTTCTCACCCACGATCTGGCTGTTCCACTGGCCCCTTCAGCCAAGAAACTCAAGTCCTTCAGCCCATCTTCTCTATTTTTCCACTCCATTTTTTTTCCTGTTTTTTTTCTTTTCTATGATTTGAATATAAATAAACTCTAAGTTTTTTCATTAAAGTGGATTGAACCCAGGGCCTTTACCCTGAGCTATATCCCCAGCCCTTTGTTTATTTTTTATTTTGAGACAGGGTCTAAGTTGTTGCTAAGTTATCCAACTTGGGCTTGGATTTACAATCCCCCTGCCTCAGCCTCCCAGAATGTTGGGATCACAGGCATGTGCCCCCATAGTCAGTTTAATGTTCTTAGTTTTAGTGGGCTTTTTTTTTTTTTTTTACCTTTTCTCTACTTACTGGGAAGTCTTTCCAACATCCTACTTTTGAATTTTCATCAGGAATGCATGTTTTTTAATTTCTGAGTACTCTCACGATTTTCCCTGATGCTCTTTAAAAAAAAAGAAAAAGCACCCTGCTCTTGTTTCAAAGAGGCACATGGATCTTGGTGATTGAAAAGAAGGGCCCAGCCAGACTGCTGGATACAGGCCCTGGCTCACCACTTAACTGCTGTCTGACCTTGGACACTTATTCAACTCATCCAGCCGTCCACCCCGCACCCGTAAAATGAAGCTATTAGTAATAACAGTACCCACTGTGTTTGCTTTCTAAAGCTGTCACAACAAAGCACAGCAAATCCGGGGGCATATGGAAGCCAGAAACCCCAAATCCAGGCATCAGCAGGGCTGGTTCCTCCTGGAGGTTTTGAGAAAAATCACGTCTCATTCTCTCCCCTGGCTGACGTGGCTGCTGACCATCCTTGGGGCCCCTTCACTCGTATGTGCATCGCTCCTCGGTCTTCACAAGGAGTTTCCCTGGCTCCTGGGTCTCTGTTCATATTTTTCTTTTCTTAGGCGGACCCCAGTCATTGAATGAAGGCCCTTCCTAGTCCGGTATGAACTTGATGACATTTGTAAGACTCTAGTTCCAAATAAGATCACATTCAAAGGTGCTGGGGTAGGGCTTGAGAATATCTCGTTGGGAACACATTTCTAATCACTTCTTTATCCCAAGAGGTATCGATAAGGATTATCTTAAGTACTATGTGTTGCATATTATTATCATCTGATCACCCTAAGTATATGAATCACCTCCCTGGATTTCTCCAACTTAGCTTTTTCTGCTTGTTTTGTCCTCTGTCAAATGTCTGCAGGCCACTTTCATAGTCAGTGGGGTGCCAGCTGGTTGACTGGGGTCTGCTGTGGGGGATGGAGCTTGTCAGGGCAGCCTCCACTTGGACTGGCCAACTTATTTCATCTGGGAACCCTGTACTTGTAGATATTTTCTCTTTAGCCTCTCAGATTTCTTATCCCTTACCCAGAAAGGCGACACTAGTGGCCAGAGACCTGGAAACCAGGTAGCCATAAAATCTGGGTTCTCCACCTTCATTAAGAAAATTTTACTGAATCTATCCCTGTGCTCCCTGCCCACATGTTCTCCAGTGCAGGGACCTTCTGTGTATCCTCTTTGGAGATCAAACCTTCTGCCTTCCGCAGAGATGAGACGGGCAGAGCAGGAAAACCTTTCCTGAGTACATCTTCACCCACTTCCTGGAGTGTCTGAGCTGCCAGGGGTTTGGTCTTGGGAGTCATTAGAGTAAATTGGGCTATTTCTTGGCTTTCTCTACTGCTGACTAAAGATTCCTCTTTCTTGGATCAGCTGAGTTCACCCTTCCTTCTCCATAGCTTGTCACAGTCCAAATATTTGCTGCTGGGTTTTCTTCTCTGTTCTCTGCCTACAGCCTGGACAAAGGCTTAAGAGTGGGGTTACTAGATGCTAGAAATTGCTCTGGATACATAGCGCATGTTTGTTTGCTGGATTTCTGGGAGGAAATAGGACACAGAAGACCAAAGCTAACTTGTGTCAGGTGACTCCACTAGTAAGAGGTAACGACAGGGTTTGAAGTTGGACGGTTTGGCCTCAAAGCCTGCATTTTTAACCCCTTTCTTAATGGCTTCAGCAGTGTACCTTGGTCTTTGCTATGACAGAGGAAGCTTCACCCTTTTTTTGTTCTTTTGCAAGATAGCTGGTGCTCACAGGTGGCTGTTCTCCTTGTGATGCCATCATACCCACAAGGTGACGAGGACTTTGTCCTTTGTATCCCTAGCACCATGCACGAGTCCCAACAGACAGTAAGTGTTCCTGTGTCTTTGTGGCATGCAGACTTAGGGCCAACTTCTCTCCCACTTCTTTTCCCTCGCGCCCCATGACCAGGCTGACCACCTCGAGGCCCCTCCCAACACACTATGTACTCAACTGCCTTTTGGTATAAATAGACCCGGCTAACTGGATCCTTCACCCATTCCTTGGCTTCCAACCCTCCTGGCCTGGTCCTCAGGGGCTGGCTGAATTGAGCATGTAATTGGCTTTCTGCCTCCACATGGCAGGCTCCCTCTCAGCTCTCTATGATGCTACAGCTCTGCTGGGGTAGGGACTGGGTTTTGAATTAGGCATAGGCTGACCTCTTGTAATAAATCACCCCAAATATAATGGCAAGCAGGCCTGACCGGCCCATCTGAATGACTTACTGTAGCGAATGGCATGTGAATAGAAGTGATGATGTTCCAGGAAGACTAGGCCGGAAGAGGCTTTTCATCCTGAGAACAATCTCTAGCTAGCCTGCTTGCTCAAGACAAGAGAGGGTGGGTCAAAGAGACTGGAGCTATAGCACCAGCCACCATGGCAAGCCCTTCTAGATCAGCAGGTACCATCCAGCCTGCAGACATTGTCTGCCATGAAAATTTTGTTACAATAGAAATGATGATCCAGGATACAGGCAGTTCTAATCCACAAAATCATCCATCCTGAGATAGTAGGATGTGAGTGGTCAATTCTGCCATCCTGATAGGCAGCTCCCATGTGTGCAAAGCACCCTTTCCAGTCACTGGGAAGGGGAAAGCCTAGGAAGTTTGGGTTTGGCTTTAGGAAATTGGCCAAAGGTGCACACAGCACTTCCATACACATTCTGTGGGAATGGACTGTTCCATGACCGTGCCTTGCTGCAAGGGAGGCTGGGAAATACAAGCTAACATGTTATGGGTTGAGTTGTGTCCTCCAAAACCATATGTTGAGTCCTAATCCCTAACACCTCAAAATATGACTGTACTGGGAGACATGGTCCTTAATTAAGTTTAAAAGAGACCATTAGGGTGAATCTTATTCCACTGACTGATGCCCTTATAAGAAAAGGAGATCAGAACACAGACAAGGATGTGAAGACACAGGGAGAAGGTAACCAGCCAAAGCCAGAGAGAGGCCTCGGAAGAAACTAACCTTGCCAAGACCTTACTCTTGGTCTCCCAGCCTCAAGAACAGAGGAAATAAATATCTCTTGTTTAAGCCATGTAGTCTGGGATACTCTGTTATGGCAACCTGGGCAGTCTAACACAGCCTGTATCAAGTGGATGTGTTTCCCACCAATAAGTTGGGGAAGAGTGGAGATGGTATTATTAAGAAATAAGAAGGAACTCTGGGAACAGTTTGTGTCATCCACCAAGTGTCACTCATGAGCCTTATCTGGCGCATCATGCTCACCTTTCAGGCCTATGTGCCCCAGGCCCTTGTGGTATGACAGTTCTAACTGGTATCTATTGACAGCTTATACATAGCTAGATTTGTAATTTTCTGTATTTTACTGGAATGGCTTACAAATATTATTCTAAGCAGCCCACAGTCTTCATCTATTATGGTCAAAGGTCTGTGACTGGTTGAGCCTTTCCTGGGTCATAGACAGGCTTGTGCTTGTGCATTACTGACACCATTGGTGTTGGGATTCAATTTGGAGACTCAGCTGCTTGTCTCACAATGGGGTTAGGGGGAGAGAGGGGTAGAACGCTGATGTAGATGTGAAAGCAGACTCAGTCTATCCCACAGGCTCTGCAGCTGGCTGTGCCAATGTGTACTTCACATAGAGGCAAGGGTTTGACTGATCACTGGAGGCAGAAGTGAAGAGTGGCCTTAAGTTAAGTCACTGTCTTTTTCCTCACTTCCTGGGGACAAACTCAGCAATGAGCCATGCTGAATCCTCAGCAGTCAGAACTCTCAGAAGCTGGGAGTACAGGTCCCTGGGTCCTGCAGAGCAATTCAGGTAGCAAATCAAGCAGCTGCCATGCCATCTTAGCCATCAATCTGATTAGGTTGTCCTAGCTGCCCTGTACCTTTCTGTGTTCTTTCCTCTCTATCTGTGGCCATCTTTGACAAACAGTTTCAAGAGTCCTGAGAATTCCTGGGAATTATTCCCCTATCCTTGTTAGGAGGAAGCTGTCTTTTGAAAGCCAGTTCCATCAAAGTTTCCAAAAGGATCTCTGCTGTCTGTAAGAGGCTGTGGGTACTGAAGAGGGCATGGGCAATCTCCAGGAAGACTGGACCACTGACTGGCTCTGAGGGGCAGACTTGGCTCCATTTCCTATTCCCCTGGGGGAGCCAGGACTTCTGTGCCCTGAGCTCAGGTGGGGCTGCCCAGGGCAGAAGCCTTGGCCCTCTTCCTGGGTGTCCTAGACTCCAGGCTCTGCCACTGACTTCCACTTTGAGGTGTTCTTAGACCTCACAGTGCCAGACACCCTGAGCCTCAGATGGCAAGGCTGTGACCCCCTTGCCAACAACACTTACATAAAATAAAATACAGAGAATTAGGACAGAAATAAACTATACTGGAATAGATATATCAAAATCCCGCAGCAAGGAAATATGTGATATATTAATATAGGTGCCTCTGTTATGATTCAAAGCTGCGATATCTCCCCAAAACCACATGTGAGGTCTGGGTAGAAGAGGCAGGTCACCGGGGGCGAAACCTGGAAGGATTTATCTTCCTCCCAGCCCCTCTCTTTCCCCTCTGCTTCCTGTCCACCATGATGTGAGCAGCTGTCTCCACCTACGTCTTTCCTGCAGTGAAGCCTGCTGACCTTGGCCTGAAGCTGCGAGCTGCACAAAGCTCTCCTCGTTCAAATCACAGGGGTCAGGTATTGTCTCAGCAACAGAAAAGCGACTAAGACAGCCTCCTTTCCAGAGCATTAGCAACAAGACGGGTGACAGTAACCAGTACCAAACAGTGGGTAATACCTACAGCTGGTCACAGATATTACCACTTTGTAATATCAAAGCAGCGATGAACACAAATACTATTCAGAAATATCTATGGCAACTATAATGTGATATGAAAATACTTGTGGTTTTTCTTGGTTTCAAAGTACTATTAACATTACGGTAATTTGTTACCTATTATACAACTTCTCTCATCCAAGTTCTTAGACACCTTTGAATCCTCTTTGTGGGCTTCAGGCTCAGAACCCCTGTTTAATTAACCATTAGCTGGAACAAGCTGAGGTAGCCTTGGAGCCAGAAGCTGGAATCTGTAAGCCACTTGCAGCTCCTTCACTTTCTCAGAATAGCAAAATTGAAGAATGGTGCAATCACTTGGCCAGCCTCACCATGCAGCCTGGGAAGGACAGGTGTGCATCCATCCGTCTACCCGTCCATCCACCCATCCACCCATTCACCCATTCATCCATCCATCCATTTATCATCTGTGTCTCCACCCACACCTATCCATCCTTGAAATCACTCAACAAATGTTTATGAGTGTAAGTCTGTGCTGGGCTCTGGCTAATAACTCAAGCAGATTCCAAGTGGTTGGAAGAGGAACTCACAAAAAAGCTGCAGAATAGTATTGTGAGTGCTAACACAGAGGCAGAAACCAAGGGAGGCAGGAGCAAAGTTGGGGGCAGAGGGAACTGTTTTTACAAAGGCCCCAAGGTGAGGAAAGGCCCAGCCTGGCAAAGAAGAGTGCAAATACTGAGAGGGAGGCCTAGGGTAATCCACGAAGGGTGGCGTGGATCAAGTTCGGGGTCTAGATTTTACCAGTCCCCGGTGTTTAAGCAAGACTGAGGCACAGTCACTTTCAGAGGTAGGTGTAGAGATGGGTGTGGGAGAGGCTGCAGGCAAGAAAGGACCTTCCAGAACAGGCCAAGCAAAGGAGCGGCAAGACCTGAGCTCCCGCCCAGTGCTGGCAGAAGGAAGGGAACAGCGTGAGAGAAATGCCTGGAGTAGAGTGGAGTGGAACGGAAAACCCCTGGGTGCAAGGAGTGAGACCAAGGGAACCAGAAGACTCCAGCTCTGCGTACTGGAAGTGGGGAGCAGCTTATCTCTTAATGCAGTTTGGGGACAAAGGGCTGATGGGAGGAGTTGGATCCAGAGCTTTTGAAGTTTAAGTAAGCCCCTGGAGGACACTCTGGGGATGTATTGGGTAAAAGCCACCTCCATGGGGCTAGGGATTTGGAAATCATCCTGCTGAGTGAATCCTATGTTCCCAGGGAGAAGAGAGGGCAGCAGGGCACAAGCCCCTCCCCAGCCACTCAAACGGAGGCATGCAGATGGTCAGAGTACAGGTCTGTCGGTGAAGATGTTGAGTGCAAGTGCATCATGGGATAAGAAACAGGGAGGGACAAGCCAGGTGCGAGTCACAGGTCTGAGCTGGCCCCACAGAATGTCATACCAGTGCAGGGGAAAGATCGAGTTTATTTGGAAGATGGGAGATCCTGGTCTCGTGACTATGGGTTCTGCTTAGCCATCTCCCCAGGCCTGAAGGATGACCAGGTAGGCAGTGTGCAGTGGCCAGGGGGAGCCAGGGAAGGCATTTCAGCAGAAGGTCAGGGTAGTCGCCACATCCAAGCTCTGGGAAGCTCTGCATGGAGAGTGACAAATGGAAGACCAAGCAGCTAGTCTCATCCGGAGGGGAAGGAACAGATGCTTGGCCACTATGAATCTTCTGGTGCATCTTGCCTGGAGCGGAGACGGAGACAGGTTGAGCCACCAGGAACAAAGTTACACATAGATCTGCCATGGAAGGGACTTGAGTGTTTCCAGAGAGGTCCCCGAGGACTGCTCTCCATCAGAACAGGCGCCAGTCCAGGGACTCAAAGGTGGTGGTGGGTCTGTGGGCTCAGTCAGCATTAAGACCTGTGAAATGCAGCCTCTGGAGTAACCCAGCTGACCTGTCATCTTGAGAGCTCCTTACAAAATCACGAAAATAACGGCAAATCACTTAAAAACAGCTCAGTGACCCTGGCAGCTTCGTTTCAGCCTTGCTGTCAGGAGGCCGCGTGAGGGCTGCGGCGGCCGACCCTGGTGCACTTGGCCCCGTCTGTGGCCTTGGGTCTGCTGCTCGCTGATGGCTCTTAGGTTCCCTCAGAGGACTACTTAATTTGTTTGTGTCGCAGATGAAGTGTCTTTCCCCAGGGACTGTGTCCTCAGTCTTTGGCAGCTGCCTCTGCCTGCTGAGGGAGGAGGCGCTGGGTGCCAAGTTCAGGAGGAGCTCCTGGTTCCTGGGCTCGGCGGTCCAGGGCAAGCCAGAGCTTCGCTGCCTGCTAGCTCGGGGAGGCCCCGCCGTAAGCCCACTTTGGAGGGTCCCAGCCTTGACTTATTTGTTACTGCTCAGTCCCCGTGGCTCTGCCACCCTGTGTCTGCCTCTGCCTCTGGGCGCGTCCTTGCCCTGCCCCCCGCCCCCAGCTCTCTATAGATCTGTCTCTCCATGTCCCTCTGTCTGGCTGCTGCCCGCTTCATCTCTGAGCCTCTGTCTCTGTGCCTCCGTCTCACAGTGTCAAGTTTTGGCCATTGACATTGTCAGTGGTCACACTGAAGATTCACAAGCCCTGTGTCGCCTGTTAGTAGTACCTGGACGTTTCCTTTTAACCCCATGCCTTCCACCTTCTTTCGTCACAGAAATATTTTTCTTCTCCTAAAAACCATTTTCCCAACACTCTGTGGAGTGACTCTCAGGGGAATCTGCTGGTGAGAATTCCGCTGCGGGCAATGCTGCTCCCTGTGCTACTGCTGCCTGCGGGTTCTCTCTTTCTTCTGTGTCTCTCTTCGCGTCTTGGAAGTTTTCACCCTCTTTTACTCTCGATTTCTCATTTCTCTGTTGCCTCTCTGATTCTGTTTCTTTCTCTCCCCTACTGTCCCCACCTGTCTCCTCTGCCCTACCCCTTATGACCACACTGACCTAGACGAGTGGCCTTCAAGGATCCAGGTGCCCATAGGGCCAAGTAGGTGCCACATTCCAAGTCAGAGGGAGCCACTTAGATGGAACTTTTCTATGGGAAGTGTGAAGAGCCGGAGGATAGCACTGCCATAGGCTTGGAGTCCCTCCAAGTCCTAGGTGGGAGGTGCCATGGCTGTGGGACCTGCCTGAGCCCCACAGGTTGACACAGACATTGCAGGGGGCAGCCGAGGCCACACAGGCCAAGCACTAACATGGACATGAACAAAATGGGAGAGAGGCATGGAATCAGGCTTTGAAAATACTCGGTTAATTTTCTTCCTGTCAGTTTACTTCTCTCTCATTTCTTTGTCCTCCTCGTCCCTCTTTATCTTGTCCAAAGCCCTTCTTCCTCTACCTTGGTCTTCAGAGCAGGATAGGAACCTCTTTTTCTCTCTGTGTGTCCCTTTCTAGTAACGCCTGCCCTTGGTCCCGTGCCCTAGATGTCACCTAGAACCTTTACAGATGCTGCTGGGATGAGCCGTGAGAGAGAGATCCTGTTCCCATTTCACAGAGGAGAAAATCAAGAGCCCCAGGGGTGACTAAGTGATTTGTCCAAAATCATGAAGCTCACATCAGCCTGTTTCAACCACTTCCAGGTTCCTGGACTCCTGGGTGCAGCCTTACATGCCATTTCCCAAGCCACCCTCCTGGAGCAGGTCTCCTGTGCTATGACTTCTAGAAAGTATAGCTCCCTGATGGACACAGAGCCCCTGGGTTTCCCAGGCCACTGGGTAAGAGCTTGCCTGAGCCCAAGCTGCCCTGGAGCCACGACTCTAGGGGTGGGGGGTCACGAGTTGGCCCGGCAGGTCCTTTGCTGACCTGTCTTCTTTTCCTCTAGCTTCTGCCAAATGATGCCAGGAGAAATTAGAAGGAGGGAGCTGGCCCTGGCACAAATCTTTTGGATCCTGGCACACTGACTGCCAGCGACTTTGGCAGCAGGTGAATTTCCAGCCCTGTCTTACATAAGGAAGCACAAAGGTCATATTTCCAGACATAACAGGAGGCTATTTCTCAGCTGTCACTGGCCATCAGTAAGGGGAGAATGAGGTCAAGTGAGTAGAGCAGGACAGGACAGGACAGGAGAAAGAGGTGAAAGGAGGGCCTGGTTGCCAGCCCTAAAGGTTGGCAGGACGCCAGCACTCTTGCTGGTGAGGGTCTGGGCAGAGGACACCATGCCAGGCAGCAGAAGTTCATCCCATTTCACCTCACAGCAGCCCCTGGGAGGCAGGGGCCCTAGGTCTGGTCTGTAGAAGAGGTACAAGGTTGGGACACCGAGTCCCCAAAGCCCCTCACCAGGAGTGTCTGAATGCCAGCCTCACTCCCTTCTCAGGAGGTGACAGTGCTTCACTGCTGGGGCCATTTAAGCAAAGAGTTCATGCACACTCATTGGGATGTTGACTAAGTGGTCAGCAAGCTGCAGACAGGGTTCAACTGAATGACACTGGTCTCAGGAGCTGAAGACTCTGAGTAACCTCAGACCAGCAGTGTAGCCAGAGCCCAGGCATGTGCTGGGTGTGTTGGCTACAGGGAGAGAAGAAATAGCCTGGGTCCCCTGCAGAAAGCAGAAGGAGCTCCTGAGGAAGGAAAAAGAATGATCGGAATAGGACACTGCAGCACTGTGTGTCACAGAGAGAACCAGGGAGAGCCTGGGCCTGTCAAGAGGAGGATAAAAAAACAATAGATCTACAACTAATGGGACCTTGGGGTCAGTCTGAGACTGACAGGCCAAGAAGCCTCGTTTTGTGATAAAAGCGAGTTGCAGAAGAAGCGGGGCCAAAGCAGTGGGGAGGAAGGGGGATCATTTCTGTGCAGAGATCCAAAACACAAAGCTCTCCCTTTCTGTAAGTAGATCAATGCACAGCAAGAGGTCTGGCAAGAGCCACCCCCCAAACTAGCGGTGGGTTCCTTCCAGGGAAGGATGGGGACGACTGGAGAGCATAGTGCAAGAGGTGATGGTAAGGAGGAGAGGGAGTTTTGATTGATCTACAGTTTGAGTTGCTTATGGCAGGAATGTAATTATGTGTTTCTTGAGCAATTATGAACCATTGCACAAGTAAATAAGAAAAATACAGACCTGCTCTGTGGATGATAAATCCTTAGGAGGTGGCTGATGTGACTGATTAAGCCAGTAAACATTAAGATGTATGTGTCCCTCTGGGACAAGACCTGTGCTAGGGGCTGGAGTTGCAGAGATGAAATATGTAGATTCTGTCCTCAAGAAGCTTAAGGTCCAAGGAGGAAGATAAATTCCCAACCCAAAATGATAATCCTGGAGCTGGAACAGCCAGAACTTGTCTCAGTTAAGATAACATTTAGATGGGGCTAAAGGATGAATAGGAGTCTGTGTAGGAGATAGGGTGAGGGTATTCCCAGGAGAGGGGACAACATGAGCAGGTGCTGTGTGGCAGCAGAACCCAGAGCCATCTTTCCACGCAGCTCCCCTTCTTCTTGGAACTGACATGCCTGCGCAGACTTTGTGAAGACACCTGAGTCTAGTCCCCATACCACATGTCTCTCTGATTCCCATTTCCTGTCAGGCAAAGGGAGAAAGGAAGTGATTTCTATGCCACCAAGTCTCCAGGATCATGATGAAGACCAAGCAGGATAATGCTTGGAAAAGTGCTTCATGAACCAAGGAGCACAAAGTATTTCGATTCCAGTCTTGCTTCTAGAAGTTCACCCAGCTGCTCAGACAGGAAAATTACACTGAAAAGATGCTCTGAATTTCCCTCCTCTGTCCCCAGGCCTCTGTTAGCGAAGAGCAGGAAAAACCCCCTTGGCCATCCTTTCCAGAGAGGCAGAGGCTGCCAGGGAGAGGAGGGGAAGGTGTAGCACAGGGAGTTGACGACTTCCTCACAGTCCTGGGGTTCTAGGATGATTGACCTTTCCAGTCAGTTTGGGGCCGGGCTGGCCAGTATCAGGCCCAGCTATGAAGTCACCATATAGGATTTTTTTGCTCTCAGACTTGGCTGTTTTCAGCTTTTTCCCCTTCCTTGCCAAGAGAGCCAGCTCTTGGAAGATTCTGCAGCTTTTCCACCCTGCAGAGGTGAGTGACGGTCTTCCCTGGGGACAGCCTGGCTCCTTGTGCTGAGATGGCCATGGTCACCTCTGCCCTGCACAGTGTGTGATGCAAACAGAAGCACCACTCAGAGCTCCCCAGGGCCTTTGACAGGATCAGGATCAGTTGAAGGGAAGAACCTCTGCCAGCAGTGAGCTGACAGCAGAGGTATTAAGTGGGAGTGGCAGCAGGGGGCTGCACCTGATTAACCACTGCATGCCCAGTGCCTGGCTTGGGAGCTCACATAAGCAGGCAACCTGAACATGCCTCAAACCGTGGGTTTCTCTTTTCTGATCTGAGCGCAGGTAGGCTGAGATTAGCTGCCTCTTCCCATGCCTTCCACCAGTAAAACACATGTTAAATTAATGAACCAGCTCTCCCAGTGCTAGGAAATCTATTTCACTTTAATGAAATCCAATTAGTGCCTCCACTGTGAAGCACAGGCTAGAAGATGCTGAACAAGGGGATACCTATTGCAGTAATACAGAAGTGTCTTCTCCGCCTCCATCACCCTTCCAGAAACAACATTGTCACCAGTTTCAGCATCCTTTATCTCCAAATGCACATCTTCCAACAATTCTCAGGCTCAGACTTCTTCAAGTGGGAGGGTATTCTTTCACTGTTCATTCACTTGGCCATCTTCCCATTCTTCCATGTACTCTTTCTCCTCTCATTTACATATCCACCCACCCTCCAGACCTGCCATCTCACATCCATTCATTTCCTTTCCTGATATACCCATTTAAACACCCATCTCCCCACCATCCAATTCAACCACCACCTGTTAGTCCATTTACCCATCTACCAATCCATCCATCCATCCATCCACCCACCC
>PVLD010004276.1:113728-127962 GCA_004027595.1 Dinomys branickii
CCATCCACCCCCCACCCATCCACCCATCCATCTATACACTCATCTACCACCATCCACTATCCACTTATCCATCCATTCATCCATGCAAGCACAGGCAAAAAGCATTTCCTCAAGGACCTACTTTATGTGAAGTCCTTTGCCCAGCACTAGGGAAACAAATTCTTCCTCTGGAGAAGCTTCCAGTCTAGCAAGAGAAAACTGACACACAGCATCATGGTCAAGAGCAAGAGTTCTTGCATCAGAGTAACCTGGGGTAAAATAGCAGCTCCCCTACTGAATAGCTCAAGAACAATGAAAAATTGTTTACTTTCTGTGTACCTCAGTTTTCTCATTGCAAATACCACCCCCTTGAGCAACTGTTGTGACAATTCAATGAAGAAATTCATGTAAAGTGCTTAGCATGAATCCTGGTATAAATACTCCTCTGTAAGTGATCAATAACATTGTTTTTATAATATTGGTGTTGTTATCTTTGTCAGTCATTCTCTCATATATTAATTATAGGATATAATCACTTATGAACTTAATAATTCACATATCCATGAATATTTATCATGTGGAATTTGTATGGGTATATAACACATCTCAATTCCGTTTTTTCTTTGTTTTTAGGACTGGGAATCAAACTCAGGACCTCACCCTTGCCAGGCAGGCACTATGCCACTGAGCTATATCTCCGGACCAATATTTAGAGTCTCTACTGTGTGTCCTGGCCTGCACTAAGCTCCACACCCTATGGGAGTTTACAATCCTATTGTGCAGAAAAGACATAGTCTTGCAAAATCCTTCAATAGTAATATTAACCACAAAATAGCTGTAATGATCAGAGCTAATATCTATTGCCAGGCCTTGTGCATTTTATATACATGAATTCTTTTTACATTTAGAACAACTCAGAGACTTCTTGTTTCTCTATTTTACAGATGAGGCCACAAGCGGGGAAGAGTCTTCCCAATGCCACAGCACTGATGATGGAGGAATTGTGATTTGCACCTCATGAGCTCAGTCTGCACTTGATCTTAGCCAAAAGGCCAAGTAATATGAGCTCAATCTGAAGTATTAAAAAGCATGAGGGGGAACACACAGGGCAAACTCAGGAGAGGGTGAACAGCAGGGAAATAACTTTGTCAAAGAGGGGAGCATCTCATTTACTCCATTCCCAGATGTGTAGCATGGCTCACTGCAAAAGATTCATCTGATCCTAAGTCCCAGCCAGGCTATCAGCACCAAACCACAGGGGCCCAGAAATCTGCCTTCTAAGCCTGAGCTCCTTCCTGTAAAGGCTTGAAAAACTATGATGTTGAAAGCAGGATGCCTCCAATTTTACATCCCACTGCCTGTGTGACGCAAGGCACATCACTGGCTTAGTTTCCCCTCTAGAATGAGGGACCAATAATAGTTACCTCTTGGCACTTCTGGTGATGAGAATTAGGGTGTAGAGAACGTGCAAAGCCTGGCCCGCTGCTGGGTGGCAGTACAGGGGAACACAAGGCTTGGGTCCTGGATGGGGGCACGGAGAGGCACTGTGGCTTTACACTGGATGCAGCTGGCTCCAGCTCTTCAAGGTACATTGAAACTAAATTGTTCATCCTCCTTTATCTGAGAGACTTGCCCAGCTGCTTAGTTCTCAGGGTCTTTCTTTCAGAGCAAGTAGCTGGGGTAGACGGCAGGGTGTACATGGGATTTGACCGGAGCTTAATTCCGTTGCCCCCCTCCAATCCACTTGACACCTGTGACTGGCCCGCAGAGGTGCCAGCACGCTCCTACATGTCCCCAGAACAGCTGTTGTCTTCCCTTCTGGCTTGGTAAGCAGCAGACATGGCGTGTCAGCCCCTGCTGCTGTCGGATGAATGATAGGGTTGTGCTGGCAAAACTGAGCACTCTCCTGGGTGGGCATAACCAGGAGTCACCATATTGGCTGACAGAGGAAAATTTATTCACCTGAACACATGTCACAATGATTGTCCCTGTGAGTGAACTGCTCACAGATCTGCTAGCCACTTCTACTGGCCTGGTTCTGATTGTTTGACTAAGACTGGGTGAGGGCAGCGTTTGGCAGGTGTGCGGCCAAGCAGGGGCTCCCCAGCATGACATGGTGAGGTGGCTTTGTCCACACTGGTTTGGTGGTACAGTGGGAAGAGGGTTGTAATGGCAAGGTGGGGTTGGCAGAGCTCGGGCCGTGGAGGTGTGGGGAAGAAGGTTTGCATCAGACCTGAAGCTGAAGCCCAGCTGCAGAGCAGGGGAGCTCAAGACCCACGGTGTCCAAAAAGGGGAAACAGTGGGGGTGCTATTAGCACACGACTTGAAGAGCTAGAACCCAGATGCCTCCAGAGCAAAGCCTACAGTGGATCTCCAGACTCTGAAAGTGTCCATCTTTGTCTCTGACCTCTCTTCCATCCCGCTCCCCAGATGAAGCTTCCCTCCACCTGAGGGTTGGCAACATCCAGCAGGTATTTGCTGGGGCTGCCATCACAAAGCACCCAGACTGAGCAGCTCAGGTAACAAATTTATCATCTGCTATGGTTTTAATATTGTGTCCTCTCCAAAGTTATGTTGAAACCTAATCACCAGGAGGATGATACTGGAAAAGCTAGGGTTCCCAGAGGTTTCTGGGTAGCAAGTGCAGAACGGGGCTAAATGTCCACATAAAAGGGCTTAAAGGAGGGAGTTGTCCTGCTTGTCCTTTTGCTTTCTGCCATTTGAGAAAACAACATTCATTCCCCTTCTCCATAGGGAGCAGCTTCAAAGGGCCATCCTGGGAGCTGACAAGGAATCTCCAGTGCCTTCATCATGGACTTCAGTCTCCAGAACTGGAAGCCAAGTACATTTCCATTCTTTGTAAATTACCTGGACTCTGGCATTTTGTTGTAGTAGCGCAAAACAGGCTAGAACTTCACATCAAGTTCTGGAGGCCTGCCAGCCTCTGACACCCTCAGCCACCAGTGTTGTGGTCAGGACAGACACTCCTGCTTTCATCCTCATCTGGCACTTTCTCTGTGTGTCTGTGTAGAGATTTCCCTTTTTAAAAGAGCATCAGTTACATTGGATCAGGTCCCCACCATATTTGGTATGCCTGTAACATATAGAAACTTAAACATGGTCTATTTTCAAGATAAAGTCTTTAACTCAGAGTGGGAAGCTACTGACCTGCAATCTGACTAAGGTCATGCACCTAAAAGAGTCCCTAACAAGGGGGATTTGAAGGATAGATAGTCAAGAAAGTATGTTTCACTCTGCTAACTCTGACTGGAAAAGTATTGGCAGTTACCCCCTGTGGCTTAATCATGTGCCCTTAAGCTCACAAAAGGTATACAGAGGCAGCAGGCCAAGAGTGTCTCATAATAAAATCTAGCCCATGTCCAAGGAGATCCTACCCATCCCACAGTAGCACTCAGCCAATGAGGACCGGGGGAAGGGACCTGCGTGCTAGAGGAGAAGTTACTTGCTGCAACTGCCTGAGGTGCGCCTGCTTGTCTGTTAAGCCGGCACCTGCTCTTTCAAGATCAAGAAATAAAAGTATGGCTTTTGCCAAGTCCCAGTGCTCGGTCTGATCTGTTCACTGAGTACAGTCAAAGGTGAGGGGGTGAGTTTTTTGCTCATGACACCATCTTAATTTAACTAAGTACAGCTGCAAGAATCATATTCTCAAACAAGGTGACATTCTGAGGTACCAAGACATAGGAATTTCATTCATTCATTCACTCACCCATTCATTCCCTCATGCATGTGTGCATTCATTCATGACTGAGCATCTACCATGTGCTGTTCTCTGTGATTGCTTTGGAGATACAAGTTCAGTTAGGTCTTTCCCCATAAGCAACCTGGGGGTGAGCTGATAAGTAAACCAAGAAATTGTCATTTAGGGCAGAGAATTCACAGATGCACCAAGGACGGACAGCTAGCTTGGAGACCAATAGCCACGGATTTCCTGAGGAGGGTCTTTGCAAAAGAGGAAAGGAGCCCAGGGAGTGGTGGAGAGGAACATTCCAACAGCCCAGGCAGAGCTGCGTGCTGCAGGCCGGAGCCCGCGGGCAGGAGCGGAAGGTTGCATATATACAGAACGCCATGCTTGAGCCCAGAAAAGGAGACACCGTCCGTGTGGGAGGGCCCCAACCACTTCCTCATTTTCAACATGAGACTCCCAGGCTCTCATGAGAACGGATTAGGAAGGGGCTGGAAAGTGCAAGTGGCCCAGAGGAGTGATTCCTGCTCCTCGGGGTCTCAAGCATGAGGAAGCACCAGTTTCTGTCACATCCTGGACCTATTCGGAGCTGACTGCTGACTTCTCTGACTCTGTAAGCAGGACGAGGCTCTGCCCTGCCACCCTGGGAGAGTGAGGCTTTGCCTCTCACCTTGGGTCCCCAGTGTGCACTGCAGTAAAGTTGGGATGCTCAGACCTGTTGAAAACAGCAGCTGAGAAGCAGCAGCATCGCCATCTCTGTCACCTTGTCACACTGTCACAGCTCACATGACCATTTGTGCTCAGCCAGCCTTGCAAAGGGCTTTGAGCCCTTGGATTTGTACCCTTTAAACAAAACAAGTTTATGACGTTATCTTATCTCGTTGTCCTGACCACGGCAGGGCAGGAGGAGCTGGTTCCCTCCACTGCAGATAAGGGCGATGTGTCTAGACAAGAGTCCCTTGTCTGAGGACAGAGTACAGAGGTGTGGGGTGCAGAGTGGGGGGAGGTAGAGGGCAGTAGCAGGGTGTGGGGTGCACAGAGGTACAGGGGACAGGGGACACAGGGCAGCAGATTATAAGATTCATAGGGTTGCAGGACATGGGATACATAGGGGGGCAGGCTGCAGAGTGCATAAGGTTGTAGGGCATGGGGTACCCAAGGGTGCAAGCGGTGGGTGCACAGGAGCACAGACTGCAGGATAACCCAGGGACTCGGGGCAGGTGAAACACAGCAGTGCAGGCTTTGATTATCCAGGGCTGCAGAGCTGTGCGCTGTCTTCAGATGTCTGGGAGGTCAGTATTAGAACACAAGATGAACACAACTTCCTGACAGTCTCACTAGGAAGGTGGAGGGCATGGAGGGCAGCCAAGGGGGCCCCTGGAGTCCGTGTGAGTGTGGGGGTCCCACTGACTGTGTATGGATGCCTGACTGGGGGAAGAGGCAAAAGGTAGCCGGAAAGTTGAACTCCAGCCAAGCGCAATCTGAGACCCAGCCTGACCCTTGGGGGCGCTTCTCTGCCTAACTCCTTTGCTATCCGTCTCTCCTCCTTTGGTCCCTCAAAGGACAAAATCCCAGGTCCTGGGGTGACCTGAGAAGATTCCTCGAGGAGTGGATCCACATGGGCTCCCAAGGAAGTCAGGGCTTGACATTTACTCAGTAGGGGGTGGAGAGTCCCTTTAAAGAGAGAAAGCAAAATTATAAATAGAAAGTTCAGTAGGATTAATCATATTTTCCCAGAGCCAGCCTGAGGGCGGGCCTTCCATGCACTGTCCTTGCTTCGGTTGTTTGGTGCCGTCTCTGCCCACGCAGGTCCGTTCCCTCCCCCCCGCTTTCTCCACTGGCTCCCAGCAGCCTGCCCTTTGAGATCTGGCACCTTCCCAGCGTCCCCTCTCAACCCCAAGACCCCGTGCCACCTCCATCCCAGAGCCTCTTGACATTTCCCATCTGTCTGTCCCCCTCCCCCGAGACTGGGCTCTTCAGAAGAGGGCTGGGGGGCCCCAAACCTGGGAAACAAGCCAAAGATGTCTTCCCCTCCCTGCCAGGGGGGAGCAGTGTCTGGCAGGAGCCCCGCCTGGTCAGTGGGGTGGGACCCAGATCAGCTGGGCCGAAGCCTCAGTCCTTGCCCAAAGAGAGCTGCAGTTTACTGAGCAAGCTGGCCCTGGGAGACACCCTCCTGATGCACCAAGCATGTGCGACCTGCACACTAGCTGTGCAGAATTCTCCACCAAAGTGATTTGAGGCCTAGACTTTACAAATTGGTAGATTCTGAATTGTCTTGGGGTGACACATTTGATCTGAAGGGGCAGCTAGGCCTCTCCTGAGAGCTCAGTGGGCACAAAGCTCATCCTACTAAAGAAACAGGAAGACTTGGCCTTAAACCCCAGTTTAGCTGTGTGGTCTTAAGTAGGTTACTTAGCCTCTCTGATTTTATTTCCCCATCATGTTATCAGGGTAATGTGAACACTGTTCTACGGAACAGCCAGTGGAGATAACAGTGTGAAGATATTTGCTAAGTTACAAAGATTTATAAGATTTTAAAGCTAAGAGTTTGTAAGTTAAAGATTTGGCAGAATGAAATGTGTGAGGAACAAGACCCCATACCACCACTCCCATCATGCACCATGGACAGATCAGAGCAGGAACGCAAGGAAAACGAGACTTTGTTTCTCAATCTTGCAAGAGCAGCACCAACCTAACAGTCAGCCAGGCACAGCCAGGTGGTTACAGCAAGCAGTTTATCCCTAGCACGCATGCAGCTCCTGTCCTTTCCCAGTCTTGTGTCCCAGACCCCGTTGGCAGAGTGCCCGTGGGGGCACAATCTTTCTGGCTGACCCTTGGCTCAGACTCTCTGCAAATATTCTGTGGGTTTAAAGGCAAATGAGTAAGCCACAGGGGGCAACTTCTTAACAGCCAGTACTTCTCCAAGCAGGGTTAGCAGAGCAGAGGTATACTGTATTATCTACCTCTCCCCCTTTGTTTAGGGACCCTTTCAGAGACATGACCTCAGTGGCTTCCGCAGCCTTCCACTGCATCTGAGGAGCTTTCTACTCAGAGTTGAAGACTTTTTCTTGAAAAGGGACCACTTTAGCCGGGCATGGTGGCACACTCCTGTAATCCCAGCCCTCTGGAGGCTGAGTCAGGAGGATCACAGCAAGTTGGAGGCTAGGCTGGGCTACATACTGAGTCCAAAGCCAACCTGAACTACATAGTGAAACCCTGCCTCAAAATAGACACATAAATATAAAAACTATTTAAAAAGAAAATGGGCCCTTTAAATTTCTATTTTTTACAAATGTACGATAGGTTAAAGCAAGAAACAAAAGCACAAGGCCCTGAGTTCGATTAAAGAGTCTACTACCACTTTAAATTTTATTTTAAAAATATGTCCTGGAGGCTAAGACAGGAGGATTGTAATTTAAATCCAACCTGAGAAACTTAGCAAGAGGGAGGGCCAGGAATACAGTTCAGCAGCCCAAGTGCCTGTCGGGCAAGCACAAGGTCCTGAGTTCGATTTCCGACGCCAAGAAATAAAATATTTTATTTTTTTAATAGTACTTAAAAAAAAAAAACTTAGCACGAGGGGTCAAAAGGAGACTTTTTTCTTTTTGAAAAAGGTTTCCTGCCTGTCCTGGTGGTGCAGGCCTGTAATCCCAGCCCTAGGAAGGCTGAGGCAGGAAGATTGCTGGAAGTTCAAGGCCAGCCTGAGCTGTCTCAAAAAACAAAAAAAAAAAAAAAAAAAAAAAAAGAAGAAGAAAGGAAGAAAGAAAGAAAGAAAGAAAGAAAGAAAGAAAGAAAGAAAGAAAGAAAGAAAGAAAGAAAGAAAAAGAAGAAAAAGTCTTCTATCCGAGAAGCCTGGCCAGGCTTTGGCCAGAGCCCGGGGAGCAGGAGTGACCCCTCCCCTGGGAGTTGCCCCTGGCCCGATTGCTTTTGCTTTCTCTTCCTTTGCTTGCATTCTAAATTCTAATGAAAAGCTACCTGCGAATGATTAAGATGATCACTGCTAAAATAATCTTTCTTCCAATTCACCGAACCCAGAGATTTGGTGACCTTCAGAGGACATCAGAAAGTGTATCCGTCTCCTTAGCTTTGAATTCTGTGTAGCAACAAACATGAAGCAGGTAAACTGCTGTGAGGTTTAACTTGCAGAATAATAGTCTGTTGTCTAAAGAATTACAGGAACTAATACTGGGGGTTCACACTCCACTGTGATGCTCTGATGTCCTGGCCAGGGAAAGAGGAAGGAAGGAAGTTGGAAAGGAGGGAGAGGAGGAAGAAAGGAAGGAGTGGGGAGAGGAGGGGGAGAGAGGGGGAGAAGGAGAGAGCCCCTTTGATGGCCCAGCATACCAAAGTGCAGTAAACCTCATTTCCAGAGCAAGTGGCCTTGCCCTGGCCAAGCGCCTCTTGCAGTCTGGTCGCGCCCTCCCGGGGGCTCTGGGGAAAGAGACCAGCAGTCAGAGGTGGATTGTCAGGAACCAGGCCTCAGAGCCGGTGGTGATGAATGTGTCCGCAGTGAATGGCTTCATGCATGTGCCAGTGTGCTTTGGCCTTGAGCAAACTGTTCACACGTGGTGCCAGGGGAGGCGTCTTCCTTCCCGGAAAACCTGGAGATGTTATCTGGAATATAGATGGTATCATACTGGCAGCCTGGCGGAGGCGGCCTCCAAGTCACCCTCCTCCTTGTTTGAAGGCACTTGGCTCCAGCAGCAGAGGGACAGCAAAGTGGGTAACCGAAGCCATCTGGGGAGAGGAGCCCCCAGGGACTCCCACCTGCATAGTGCTGAGTCCCCAGGGGAAAGAGGCACCTCTGCTCTTGATGGGTCTCCTTCTGGTCCCAGCTCTATCAGAAACTGACCAGGGAAGGACAGATTCAGCCTGGTCATCCCTCCTGGACAACGAAAACTGCACATCCTAGTAGCTGGGTCCCGCTCCCAGCGGACCATTGGCAGGAGGCTGGGGAAAGGGTGAAAGACTTTTCATCACCGTAAAATGGGGTGGGGGACCCGGTGATGGGGGCATTGTCCTCCCTAAAGAGAAAGTCTCTCCACTAAACGACTGAACTAAGCTCGAGTTCTGGGAAGGGGAGAAGCCCCAGCAAGGGAACCATCTCTACCCCAGAAGAGAGCAGCCTCAGCAAGGGGGCCGGGGTGAGTCCGAGCCTGACCCAGCTCCCCCTCCTAGGGGAGCCTTCTCGATGCTCCCTGACCCTTCTGCCCAGGAATGGGGACCGCCAGCCCCTTAACAGTGGGGTATCCGAGGTTGCCCCCAGAACCCCTTGCAGCCTCTGCTCAGGGCTGGTGCTCTGGGCAGACAAGAATCCCTTACCGGCAACCCGACTGGGCCAGCTTGAGTGGCCAGCACTATGGGGTTTCTGGGCACCCCGGGAACCAGCCGGACAGGTGTCTGGACTCCTGAGACACGGTGCTGAGTGCTGAGGACTTCCAAGCAGGGCACAGTGGCTGTCAGGGCCTGGGCCATTTCTGCCGGGTGTGGGGAGGTTCTCTCTGGGTGTGCTTTGAGCACCTGCCTTGGGCCACACCTGGAGAGCGGACAAGAGAAAGGAGCCCTGGGGTAGGGTTAGGGGTGCTGGGCGGGCCCTCAGCATGGGGCTGGTCTCGCCCTACCCTTCAGGGTCACTGTCCTGACTCCTGATTCCGCCCACCCCATCAGCCCAAGGGTGCATGAGCAGCCACCTCCCCTCTCCTTCCACCAGGGCCACTTGCCTGCCTCAAGGAGCCTGCGCAGGGCCACCGAATCCAGCCCTGATGAGGAAACTTTGGCAAGATGGGGAAGCGGCTCTGCCCTTTCTGCACCGACCTTGGGCCGATTTCCCTGGGCTCCGGTTTCTCCAAGTCTGGACTGTTTAGGAAGTGACACTGGCCGTGCTCAGCTGGAGCCTGCTGAAGAGTGCTTCTGGGTCAGGGCACTTTGGACCCCCCAAGACCCCTCAGGGGTTCATCTGCATTCTCAGAATGAAAATGTTGACTGTACTCCACGCTCAGTCGCGCATTAAAATTTTTGGAGCAGTAACTCTGGAATGCTGGCAGCCGGCTCCTCGGCCTCCCTCCGGGGGAAAGCAATCAACCCCCCGCCGAGGCTGCGGAGAGGAAGGGCCAGTCCGGCCCTGGGAGGCGCCGTGGAGGACAGCCTCACCCCAGGGGCTGTCTAGAGGCTGTTGGGAAATGTCTCATTTTTATATGTAAATAAATCATTTCCAGAGATTGCTCTGATCTCAGCAGGCTGCTGCTAAAATGTTTTAAGTGGGTCCTTTGCCACTGTAAACTTTGTTAAGCATTATTATCAAGTTTGGTTGTTTTTCCTCTGTGGATTTCAGAAAATCACCAATTCCTGGGACTCTGGCCTGTTTTCCCAGCATAGCCCTCTTGCACGCCTCTGGGGATGGAGAGCTCACCTTCTGCAGGCTGCCTGTTCTCTGGCTGGAGGCCCCAACTGCCAGAAAGAGATTCTAAGTGAGCTGGGATCAAAATTCTCTTCTTTAAAAAAACAAAACAAAACAAAAAACTATTAGTACATATTTGCAGTACATAGAGATTATTGCAAAACTACAGCGATAAAAACAGGATGGTACCGACTGGCACAAGACAAACACATGGATCCATGGAATAGAACAGAGGGTGCAGAAACAACCCCAGGCAGGTTCATCTGCACCCTTCTGATTTGTGACAGAGGAACACAAACCGTGCGCTGGAGGAAAGGGAGCCTCTTTAGCAAATGGTGCCGGGGAAACTGGCTGTCCACGTGCAGAAGATTGAATCCAGACCTGTATCTCTCACAGCGCAGTGCACTAAAATAAACTAAAAATGGACCAAAGACCTGAGCAGTAAGACAGAAGTACTGAATCTGCTGGAAGATAAAATAGATGAAACTCTTTAAGACAGAGGCAAGCAAGTGGGACTTTATCAAATCAAGAAACTTCTGGAAATCTCTTCTATGGTTTACACCCTAAGCCACTCCTTGCTTTGCCCTCAACAACTTCCTTGCTGTGTGTTCCCTGGGCCACCTTTCATGTAGGGGACCAGTGCGGCCACCTTACGGGCTCCTAAATCCTCCAGCACCTGGCCCTGGACCCTCCTCCCTGCACATCTGCCCGCATCTGCTCTTACTGTGGTCTGAGTCCTCAAATACACAAAGTCCTAGGCCGTTTCCTTGACAGCAGGTAACACTGACTGTAGTACAAGACCATCTGATAGAGCTTATTGATAAACCCCTGGGCTATACTTAGCACACCAGCCCTGGCTAGTGAGTACCAACTAGTGAGTACCCCACCTGGTGAGTAAGACAATAAGAGACAGGATGCAGCTTAGTATGAGGGCTTTAATCCCCAATTAAAAAAAAAAGAAAAAAGAAGTTAAGCCCCTTGTGTTGGACATTTGTCTCATTCCTTGCTGCAGTTGCAGGCCAAACACACAGCAGACACCCAACAATGCCCCTTCTCGGGATGAGGAGCTCATTTCCTCCAAGACTTTCCGGTTCCCAGGTGGCTGCCTGTAAAATGCAGTTCCTGTCCATCACATTCACAGCCTCCTTCTCCCTGGATGTGACCTGCTGGACCCCCATCAAGCATGTTCAGACTCAGCAGCAGAAACTATTTCTAGAACAAAACCTTACCCAGAGCCCAACATAGAAAACTGCTAAGCAGAAAACTGCTAATGTGGCTGAAGTGAGGAGGAGGTAGGGTCCCTGGAAGAGGCACACAAGGAGATGTTGGGGTTCCATCTGCACATGCTCACGCCTTCTTTGGTGGCAGAGCCTGGTTTTCCTCAAGGGGCTTTCCTTTGCCCAATGTGAGATGGGGTGCTTACTTAACTTTTCTATTATTGCTGAGGCAAACTACCCAACACCCAAAGTTAAGGGAGAGCCATAATCCATAATCCATAATTGGCTGGCTGCAAGGCAGGGTGGCATGGCAGATGGGCATCACAGAGGACAAACAGTCCATGGCACATAGAGGCAGCAAAGCAACAAGGGACAACCCCAGCTCTTTCTATCCCTTATAGCTTATTCAGGCTACTCAGGGCAGGTGGCACTCACACCCTTAATTCTAGCACCATTGATTCTAGCATTGCACCATGAACCAATGCCAGGGTCACACAATCTAGATCCAGCCACCTCTGAAAAAACCCGACCCATGACCAAATGAGGTTTTGGGGGGACATCTAGACACAAGTCATAACGGGGAAATCTGTCCACCAGGCCTAACCAATCAGACAGCACCACACCTAGACCACAGATTGGTTCAGGAAGGGTCTGTGACCCAGGTTGGTCCAAAGAATCTTGACTTGGGCCTTTTCCTAGAAGTGCTCAATCAGAAGTCTGCTCTTTGTGCTGGGTAGGTTGAAGGCAGGTTCTGTACAAGCTCATAGGAGAGGGGACTATTGATGCCAAAGCCAAAATAGAGGATCGCAGACTCAAGTGACAGAAAGAAAGCAGTTCTGGTGACATATCTGGGACTCCTGGATCTGACTGTACCTGAAATCCTCCACTTCACTGTGACCTGAGCCAACAGATCCTCCTACTCTGCTTAAGGTCATTGGAGCTGGGCTTTCTCTTAGGACCATGTACTACATTAGAACTGAGAGAACTTGGCTTCAAAACTAATGTTCTGTATCATCTAAAAGTCAGATAGAGGGCCGGGGATATAGCTCAGCAGCGTAAGTGTCTGCCTGGCAGGCCTGAGGTCATGAGTTTGATTCCTGGTACCCCCCCCAAAAAAAGTCAGCGAGAATGTGTTGGATCTTGTATTTTCAGCTAACTTGCTTTTGTGGCTATTGGTAATAATGTCAATAACAAATTTCATGTCTTTGGTTACTCTAATAAAGTTTTCAGAAGAATAACATGAAAAAGTAACTCTCTTTTCTGCCCTGCAGAGGAGGAAACTCAATCTAAATGATGCTGATGGATTCTCCCAGTCACCTAATTAATAAGCAGCATAGCTCCCTCAACAGGACTTTGACTATGACAAAAACGGGCTTTTGGCTCGTCTCATTCTTGCTGGGGACTGAATCAGTCTCGGCCCACCAAGGGCTTGCTCTACTACCAGGCTACACCCTCGGCCCCTGAATTTGTATTTTGATTGTGTGAAGCACTTCCATAAATCACTAGACAAAACAAATTTAAAAAAAAAAAACCTTCAGTCCATTAAATAAGCAAGAAATATGAAAAGAGGATTCACACAGAAAGAAGTGACTCAGGAAGTAAATTAAAAAAGCGGGAAAATACTCAGGCTCACTGATAATCCAAGAAATGCAAATTGAAACAAGGGAAGACTATTTTTATCATCTTTAAAATGTGCAAAAATGAAAACAAACAGAGAATGCTTGCCTGGAGATGGTAAAATCGATTCTCTTCCTTGACACTGATGGCGATGTGAATTAATACAGCCTTTTGAAAAGCTACTTGGCAAAAACTTGTTTAAAACAGGAGTTGGCAAATGTCTTCTGAAAGCACCAGATAGTAAACACTTCCAGCTTATTGAACCGTATTGCCTGGGATGTAACCACTCAACCCGCTGATGGGGCAAGAAACCCAGCCCTTCACGGTGTGTGAATGAATGGATATGGCTATGTGCCAATAAAACTTTATTTGTAAACACAGGTGCTGGCTTGGATTTGCTCTGAAGGCCGTGGTTTGGAGACCCCTGGGTTAAATATTTATTGACAAATTATTATTAAAGTCATAATTATAAAAACATGTACTTACGTGGAAACTTACTCGGAATGTAAAATCAAGCAAACATGAGTAGGTTACCCAACTGTATAGTCACAGCCGTGCAGTGGACATGCCGGGCATGCGCAATACGAGCGAAGACAGAGCATGTCTGACCCAGGTGCCTGGGGCTGCATGGAAATCCCAGTCTGAGAATTATAAAACAGCCCCAGGAGTGTTTCTCCCCAGCTCAGGTCAGCTGGCTCTTCTGTTGATCTGGCTCCCTTGGCGGACTGCAGCAGGGGTGGGGTGGGATGGCCTGGCTAAACTGATGCAGCCTTGGCAAGACAGCTGTCCCCACTGCCCGTGGCCACTCACCCCAGAGGCCGGCCCAGGCACACTCACCTGGCTGCACTGACAGTGGTCAGAAAGAGAGCAGAGGCCGCCAAGGGCTCTCAAGACCTCAGGAGAGAACTAGCACACTGTCCTTTCCTCCACACTCGGGGGCAAAGCGGGTCACGAGATCGCTCCGCGCGCTGGGGGCTTTCTGATGGCAAGAGCTCCGCTGTCACATGGCTGAGGTTCAACAGAGTGGAAGCCCCGGGTGTGGACGATCCGCAACACCAAAATGCTACGGAAGAGGGAAAGAAGTCCGCCTCTTCCGCTCCTGTGCAAATCAAAGACACGTGGCAGGTCTCTAGGCGATGCAGCTTCAAGACTCAGACCCCGGGGTCCTTAGGCCAGCACTTTCCAGAGAATGGTCAGCTCCCTCTAAAGGGGCTATTGGCCTCCTGGGGCAGTTGAGGCTCAGCCATCCACCTTCTCTCTTCTCCACGGTTACGCAGCCACTTCCTTACTCGGCCTCATTCTGATGACTCCAAACCCTCAC
>PVLD010004277.1:0-15283 GCA_004027595.1 Dinomys branickii
AAAAAAAAAAAAAAAAGCCGTTATTTTCACAGGGATGGCTCAGAAAGAGGTAATAAGGCCATTGTTGATAGTCTATTGTCAAAGGAGGAACAAGATGAATTATTTGATTTTCGCTTCATCTTCTGCAGTTGGAACTGATAACATCATCCTCAATCTGCTTGGTGATGGCACTCAAGAATTTTTGACAGCCTCAATTTGATTGGTGGATGGGAGGAATAATATAACTGTTTTAAAGGACTATTGCTAATTAACTTCAGAGTAAGAGGGTTAAAATTAGAAGCTAAAATGGTGCACCATATCTAATGATTTTTTTCACTTTTGTTCAATGTACACTTTTAAGAATTTTTATTGAAAATACTCAGTTGACTTGCTCTATACATTGATAAAATATATTAAACTAAAGGTACAATTCTCATCAAGACTCTTAAACTGATCTTTAATTATCTCATCTTTCAAAGAAAATAACTAGGAAAATTAACTACAAAGTAGTTTACCATTTGTTTCTGTCTTTAATCATTATGTCATACTTAAGTATGTTTATAAGACAGTTTTTCCCTTTTCAAAAATTTTATATACTGTTAAAATTTTTAAAAGAGAATAAAAAAGTTAAAAAAATTAGAAATGATACAGAATTTCAAAGAAAGGAAGTTTTTATTCTCTAACCTTTATGTGATTGTCATTTGCTATTATCACTGTGTGTTTCACATTTGACAAGCACTGTAACTGTCCTTTTAATTATGGCACCCAACCTTGCACGGAGCATGATTAAAGTGGTATCCACTCCGAAGTTACATGGATCCGTGTTCATTTTCCCTCAGCTTTTAGGAAGGGGCAGAAAAACACAAGAGTATGGTGAGGAGTATTGACTTATTTTTACAAAACATCTCCTTTTTTTGAGAAGTTATAATGTTCCAGAAAGATTTCACCATTTTTCACAAATTACTTCAGTAAGTGCAGAGATTGGTAGAAGGTAGGGTTAAATATGCTGGTGATGAAAACTTAACAACAAAATGTTTTATTGTGGTTACTCTGCTTATGCTGTATTGGAAAGAAAGACAGTGAGAGAGAGAGAGAGAGACAGAGAGAGAAAGACAGAGAGACTTGTGGAATTTTGTGATTTCATCCTCCTGCAAGGTGATTGTGTTACAAACAGAAAAGACAATTAAATTTATGCTCAAGCTGCATAGTGTTAGCAACAGGGAAAAAATGTAGTTTGCAGCTAGATGACAAGGGGACATTTTAACCATTTATAAGCTTCTGTACAGTTTTAAGCTAATACAACAATGGGAAAATTCTAATAAACTAGGTTAAACAATACATGGCTGTAAAATTCCAAGTTTTCACTGCAATTAGGTACTGAATGCTTAGCTTTGGTTGAGCTTTAGGTTCAGATGTAAAGTCACTTAGTTATGTTACCAGTCAAACTGTCTTGGGTAAGAGGAGACAGCAAATGAAATGCCGCTTTCTAGACCCGAACTTAGATGACAACAGAGTTTGTCTTCTATAACTTTCTTAGTAATAAATCCCTGATCTTTTCACATATGACAGGGCGTCTTTGCAAAGCATACTATCACAGATATGTAGTTAAAACAAAAAAATGAATTTTCTCATAATTTTGAGGGACAGAAATCCAAAATATGAGCAGGGAGAGTTATTTCTGAGGGCCTGGGCTTTCGTGGGAATCTAGTCTTTACACAAAGGAATTGGGCCCTCACTTCATGAAACTAGATTTTTTGTGCCCTTGATAAAGAATTCAGTCAAGGCAGTAGGAGAGCATGCAGAAATATAGGTAGAATTTATTGTAGAGAGGTAGTTTCTAGTGAAAAGCAAAGCAGTACCACAAAGGCAGCTGAAATGAGCGTGATTCTGCCTATTTTTATATACACACGAGTTACTTCCAGGATTCAAAGAACTAGGGTGGATACGTTTGTCTGTATTTTTCATTGAAGGTTTTTTAAATTGCAAGATAACTTTGTATCCCTTTCAGACACTCACCATTTTCCCAGGGGCTTTAATTATGTAAGAAATTTATTAGCAAATTTGTGAACGATAAATTCTTAATTTAAACCTCAACTCATATGAAGGGAGGAAAGTGCAGAGAGCATTTTTCTTTCTGATGCTATCGGAGTCCATTAGGCTATGGAGGTCATGAATGCTACATGCTTTGTTCAGGAATTGTCTTGGTTACTTTCCTCTCATTGCTGAGACAAAACACCCAACACCCAAAATGAAGGAAGGAAAGATTTATTTAGCTTACAATTTGTGGAGGTTTCAATCCATACTTGGCTGGTTCTGAGGCAGAGTGGCACATGGAAGAGATCAAAATGTTCAGAGCAGCAGAGCACAGCAAAAGCAACCAGCAAAAGGCAGGAATGGCAGCTGGCAGCCTCTTTTTCTCCCTTACATTATAAACACCCTACCCCCACCCAGGGGGCATATAGCTCTCACACAGTCTCCTCGCTTTCCTCTTCTACAGGCTCAGAATGTGTATGAAGTAAGCACCTTGGCTTCCTGCTGAGTCACTCAGCCAAACCTCTAGACTCCCCGTGTTGACACAATGTATAAACCATAACAGGAATGAGAAGGACAGATGGCCAAGAATCATAAAGTCTGTGGATAATACATAACCTCAAAGTGAAGTTGTGCTCTATAGGATTGCTCTCAGTCTGAGACCTGACAAAAAATTATGAATGTATCCTACATTTGCTATGGGGAAAATAACTCTTAAACTCTTCGAAGTCAGATGTGCTGAGTCCGTAGACTCACTACATCCATCAGTGAAGTTGTGATGCAGAAGATGAAGTTAGGAGAGTTTTATTGGAGCTAAGAAGAGGACCAGCTCCTGCATTTCCAGGAGGGTTCCTGAGTGTGTGGCCACTGTGACTCTTTGTCAAGGGTAATTTATGCAGTAAAATCACAATAGGGGTACATGAGTCAAATTACAATAAGCCTATAAGATTACAATTATAGTTACTCGGCTAGTATTGATCCGATAGGTACATCCGGAGACATGCAGCAAGGGTATAGAGAGAACAAATAGGTTCCTGGTCACACACCTATGCGTCCGGTGCCTATGTGGGCCCACTGGACCAGGTGCTGCTACTTATAGTATAATCTTGAAGAGCTGCTCGACTCTGCGGAGGCCTGGCTATCTGTCTCCACTTTGAGGCCTGGCCCTTTTTATATTTGCTTGTGGACACAAGTTTGATGTATCTTCTGCTTTTCTCTTTGTGGGCCCAGTCCCTCTCTAACTGCATGTTAGTTCCTATCTAACTTAGCTGCCTATAATATATTGAAGTTTTTGCTTCTTCACAGACAGGACAAGGTGCTTTGGATCTTTCTCCTTTGTCCTTCAGTCCAGCTAATGAGCACCTACCTGCCTCCCACAGGGAAAGGCTTCCCCATGTATTTTTGTGGTGGTTTTCTGGAAACTTTTTCTCTTCACTGTCTTCTGTATATCTAAATGCCCTGCCTCCATCTTTCCTCACATTCTAATTATCCCTATGTGCATGTTTATCTTTATGTCTGAATGTCCCCTTTGGTGAGAACATTAACCACGGCAAATTCACGCTGCTGCACAAAAGTTGTGCTGGCCAAATAGAACAGGAAAAGTAGACTTTATTCAAAGACTCTTCCTAGAGGGTCAAGATTATGACAACGGTTAGAATAAACACAATTCTGCTGAACTAAATGGCATGAAAATTTTTAAGGTCTAGTTTAAGCTAATGAGAAAGTGCTGAAGGTTAATCACTGTTATTAAGGTTTCTGTGTTCAGTAATTGCACTTATTTAAGTTAGGCTGCTGTACTCCAATAAAAACTAGAGACACATGTTCATACTTTCTTGGTGTTTGTGGACCAGAGAATATCTCTCTAGACCTAGAGAAAGACATTCCAGAATTATAAAACTAGCAAGAGGCCTGGAGAAAATTTAATCATCATAGAAATAGAAAAATGTATCTACAATTGCAATTTTTCTAATGTGAAAACTCTTAAGAAGAGATTCCTGGGCCCTAGACCCTGGAGAAAACTTTTTTGAAGTTTAGTCTTCCCAGTAATATGCCCCTCTTAGTCAAAGCTCACATAAATGAAATTTTAGTTTGATTTTCTATATTTAAATCCAGTCACATTTTGAGGCATGTGGGTTAGGATTTCAACAACTCTTTATTGGTGAGATTTAATTTCACTTGTAAAACCTGCTAGCAAATGAAAAATAAATGTATTTCTAAAATAGTTCAATTCTTAAAATAATATTTGTTTGAATCTTATTAGATAATATTTGGTAAACTTTCACAATCAAAAATGATTAATTCAAGTATCAAAGTATTTATTTTTCTTGAATGAATTTAAATAGTTTTATGGAAAAAATAATTGGTCGGTAATGACAAGTCACTGTTTAAGCCTTGTAATAATGTAGACAAAATTAAATTGAAGATAATTATAAAGCTATTTTCAAAAACCATGAAAATCCAAGCGCATTATTAAGATCATATACAAGAAATTTTTCTATATTTACTTCCAGAAAAATTGTCAGAATAATCAAATATAAGAAAAACAAAATTAGTATACAATAAAATATTAAGATTTTCAAAACATTTAACTTTATACTTTAATTAGTAGTTATCTAATACTTCCCATTAAAAATTTCTGGTTTAGTCCTTTCGTGAGTGAGATTGAAACTTGTATGGTTATCATACACTATATAAGTATTATGAGGAAATTTTGTTAATATAAAATCTCAAGCTTTTTAAAAGTAATTTTAAAAGGGAACTTGTATTTGTAGAAATTTCATTTTCTAAAAATACCACAAATGGGCATGTGAGGTGAACACACACTGGTCAGGTAAAGGAATACAAATGGCAAATAAGTACATGAGAAAGTGTTCAACATCGTTAGTCATTTGAGAAATGCAAATTAAAACAACACTGAGATTTCATCTCACTTCTGTAAGAATGGCTAGCATTAATAAATCAACCAATTACAAATGCTGGTGAGGCTGTGGAGAAATGGGAACTCTTCCACTGCTGGTGGGAATGCAGACACAGTGTAACCACTGTGGAAATTAGTTTGGAGATTCCTCAGCAAACTAAGTCTAAAGGTCCCATTTAACCCAGCTATTCCCCTTCTGGGTATTTTCCAAGAAGAACTGAAAACATAATATCACAGCAATATATGGGCATCCACGTTTATAGCAGGGCAATCTGTAATAGCTAAATTGTGGAAACAACCCAAATGTCCATCTGCTGAAAAATGGATTAAAAACTGTGGGTTTTTTTATATAATGGAATATTACTCAGGTATAAAGAAAGATAAACTTAGGCTTTTATAGGTAAATGGTCACAATTAGAGACCATACTCATAAGTGAAATAAATCAGACCTCCATGTGTAAGCAACAGATTGGCTCACTAGTGTAAGAACCTGAAAGAGTGAATAAAAATTAGGAGGTATGGTAGACATTGTGAAACAAAAGGAAATTGCTCAAATGTAAAGAGCAACTGGGGTGAGGGAAAAGAGAAAAGAAAGAAGGGGAAAATATGTGTATATGTATATACAGGATAGCTAACATAGTTGCACTACTGACTTCTATCACTTTATTGAAAGAAACAGCTAATGATTAATGATTTGATCATACTGGCGTGTCCATATTTGTTTTCCTGAGTAACCACTTTGAAGATATAAGGATGTGATACAGCAACCATTGTCAATTTCTTATCACCTTGTCTATTTCAGTATTGCTTGTATTGTTGCTGTGCTATTTTATAAATGTACGTGTGTTTGCAAATATGTTTTCATTCTTTTATTTTTAAAATAAAAGAAAACAAAGAAAATACCATGAGTTTGTGAATAGCAAATATTGTTAGAGCTAATTAGGTAATTTTAAAATATTTATTTCTTGCAATACAATATCACATGAAACATACTAGAAAATCGTGGCCTTTGATAACCATCTTTGGTATTTTATAAGACAAAATATAACATTTGAATGATCCTTTGTATCCAGTGTATGTATTCAGGATTTATAATATGTAAAACATCAAAGCACACATTTTATCAGCCTTTTCCACCAATGGTCTCCACATCTCTTGGTAGGTAATTTAAGAATTAACAGCTTTCAAGACACAGAAGTACAAAATAGGAGCAATAACTATACTTCATTTGTACCCATAATTCTAGCTTAAAAGCAATAAAAACTATTCAGGAATGATATATTATTAGGTTTAGCTTAGAAACTATATTACTACCTGTATGTAAAGTAAATATCCACCCTATTAAGTTGAAATTATTATATTCATCTCTCAGATCAGAATATGAATATTTTTCAGAATGTGGATTTAGGTTGAGAGTCCCTACTTGTGAAAAGATTTGAGAACTTTGTACTTCATTAGTAATCTTGATGTTGCTTAGAGAATAGATTCACAGTGATAGCAGTGCGATTCGACCACATAAAAATGTTCTGAAAATCATGAAATAAGAAAAGTGAAACAGGAATCCTTCAGATTAGCTCCAATCTGGAGCCTCAGAAAGTCAGGCATATTATTTTCTGAAGTTTCAAAGCGTAAAAGTTGTTGCACACACATTCCAAGTTATAAGTAAAATATTTTCTATAATAACTAAAATTACCATTGCATTAAGAATTTTGTGCTGATATACACAAAACAATAAAATAGTTAAATAAATGCTAAAGGAAAAATTAGCTTTTTATCAATGGAAAGCTCATATTAAATTAAGTAGCTTATCTAAAGTAAACACACAAGAAACAAATATACCATTTCTCCATACAACTTAAATTTCATTTAACATGCTAAATATTTATTTGACTGATACTGTTTTTAATGACTTTATCACACCTTACCCTCACTTTCATTCTGAAAAATTAATTTGGATGTTTCATCAAATGTATAGAGCCTGACATAGATTTCATTAGTACTAACATCAAACATATCTTGAATTCTTACCTCATAAAAGACATTGTCTTAAGGAGTCTTCTAGTGTTATATTCTTTAATTATTGAATTTTAAGAGTTTTATAAATTAAAAACTTAATACGTGAATACTAAAAATTTTCCAAGGTAAAACATATAATAATTATCATACACAAAATTCACATCTAAGTGGTCTTTTTTATAGCTGGGGTCCTCAAACATAGCTCATGCTTTTTTCTTCTTACGACTTTTCGAGACAGGCTTTTGCTATGCATTTAGGGCTGGCCTCAAACTCACAGCAATCCTCCTGCTCAGCCTCCAGACTGCTGGGATTACAAATGTGTGCCACCACTTCTGGCTAAAATGGGAAGTTCTTTTATTATTTTATTAGTGTGTGTGCATGTGCGTATGTGTGTGTGGGGGGTGTGCTGAGAATTGAACCAATGGTCTTGTACACACAAGGTAAGACTTCCACTAACACACATCCTAGCCCATGATTTTAGTATTCATAATCATAATACTCAAACTGAAAAACATTCTCTTAGCGCTCCTTCAACTGTGTCTGAAGATATCTAGTATATCAGGGCTCCATCTTTGATAATATGAACTTTGTATTTATTTTTAAATTTCCCCATTATTTCTTCCCTGACAGATTCATCAATCAAAATTTTGTGTTCCATTTCCATATTTGTGTAGTCTCTCTGTTTTTTTTTGTGGAAAATTTTTAGTTTCATTTCATTGGATTTGATAAGATGCATGAGCTAATTTTATACTTTCTTTCTGTTTCTTAAGACTTGCTTCATGAGGCTGGGGATATAGCTCAGTGGAATAAGCGCCTGCCTAGCAAGCGCAGGGTCCTCAGTTCGATCCCCAGTACCGCAAAAAAAAAAAAAAAAAAAAAAAAAAAGAAAGAAAAAGACTTGCTTCATGCTTTAAACTAGGTTCCATTCTGGAGAAAGTTCCATGAGCTTCTGGAAGGTGTGTACAACCCAGAGTTGTGGGAATACTGTCAAGATGTCTATTAGCTCCATTTTATCAATGGTGCAGGTTTAACTGTAATGTTTATTTTATGACAGTTTTGGTACGATTAGCTTCTCTAAACAGGATGGGTGTTTTCAATCACTCACTATACATTATAAAGGTTTATCAAACCTTTATATACCTTTATATAGAATAGTGTTCTTTTTTAAATTAAATTGAATACACCAATTTTGATCCAAGATAATTTTATTTGTTAGCTTCCTGGTGGGATGTTCCTTTTACCAATATGTAGTGACTTTCACTGTCTCTTCTGATTCATTTTATGTTTTTCATTCCTTTTTAAGATCATTATTTAGGTTGAAATCTACTTTGTTGGAAATGAGTACAGCTGCTCCAAGGTGATATTCAACTTACTCTGAGTATATGTGTGATAAAGCTATCATAATTTAGAAAACTTTAAAATACATTTAACACATCTAGTCTACTGAAAGTCATAGGTCAAAAACACAGTACACAATAGAATGTGTTGTTCATTCTCATAATAACAGGGGGCTTCAGAGCTACAGCTCATACTGTCAAAACAACCTATCACTAGTCATGAGAAAAATAAAAACTCAAAGATTTTATGAGATGTATAGAAGTATAGTATTTTTTTTTTTTTTTTGCTTTGAAATAATGCAGAAGTATAATGGTTTCCCTGAAGCCTAGCGGAATTTGTCATTATTTGATTTCTTGAAAATGGATGTTCTGCCTGGGGTAAGATGGGATATCAGCATTATTTCAGTTTTTATTTCTCTATGGCTAGTGATACTGTACATTTCTTTATGTACTATTGGCCATCTGCACATCTCCTTTTATTAAGTATCTATTCATTTCACTTGAACATTGATTGATTGGGTCTTTTATTGGGAGGGTCTAATTATTTTGTTTTCTTGTTGTATTTTAGATAGTAATCCTCTATATGAGGAATAGCTGGCAATTGTTTTTCTTATTCTGTAGGATGTACTTTCACTCTGCTGGTTGTAACTTTTCTGATGCAAAATGTTTTTCATTTGATGTGTCTCTAATTGTTGATTCTTACTTGCTGTTTCTTTGTACTATTTCCCTTGCAAAAGGTTTCTAGTTAGAGAATTTTGTTTTGCATATCTATGGCGTCAAGATTTTCAGGTATTTTATCTTCCTGCAGCTTAATTATTTGCTTTAACATTGCTTCTTTGATTCATTTTTATTTTAGTTTGGTATATGGAAAAGATATGAGTCTAGATTTAATTTTCTGCAGGAGATAGCTAGTCTTCTCAGAACTATCTATTAATGATGCTACTTGTCTTAAACTGTACGTTTTTTGACTGTTTGTCAAAGATCAAACAGTTGAACTTAATGTTGGGGTTGTTTCTGCACCCTCCATTCTGCTCCTTTGATCCTCATGTCTACCTTTGTGCCAGTAGCGTGCTCTTTAATTCACTGTGACTCAGTAGTGTAACTTTAAATCTGGGATTGTAATGTCTCCTACTATGCCTTTCATGAACAAATTCCCCAAAAGGAATTTAAGCCTTGTGTATTCAAAATATATACTGGGAAAGGTGAAAGATTGAGAGTCAGCCCATCATAACTTGGCAACTGAGTGTTAAGTAAGGTCTTGCCATACAAAATACAGTTTCTTTTTTGTAGGATAAACCAACATTAAAATACACTATGATATTGTCATGGCAAAAATCAAAAATCGGGTCGAACTCTTAAGGAGATCAAAGAATTCATTCAGAACCAATGGAGTTTTAATTAATTTTAATTTAGAATCAATTGTACCGGTCACTGCCCCCCATTCCTGATCAGAAAATGTTGCCCTTAACTGCCTTTGTTCTCACCTTATATACATTTTTGGTTGCCATGGTAATAGATTGGAATATTTAGGCCTGGCCACAGTTGTTTACCTTGCACCATGTGACCAGGTTAGGCTCTGGCCACAATGATATATACTTTAACATCTCAGGCAAGGAGAAGAATTCCAGCACAAAGTCAGGACTGCAAAGTTAACTCTTTACAACCCCTCCAGGATGTTTCTCAAGACACATTTTGAAGCTTGTCTGTCTTAAAATGTTGTGCATAAAGTCACCGCCCTTTAGAATATTTGTTTGATAACATTATAATAACTTTATATTTAGCTACTAAATATTTTATAACATACGTTCTACATGTTCGCTTTTTACATTTTATTCTATCTTTAATGTAGCTGCAGTTTCATTTCTTCACCGTACAAGTATTTTAAAGTCTTAGTTTTATAATGGAACTATTTTCTTCCACAGAAAAGTAAGTAACTGTCATTTTTTAAATTCTCTATTTCTATACTTCTCTGGAAAGAACTTTTCAGATTTACTGATTCTGTTGATTACCTTTCAACTCCTAATTCATTGGCTTTTTCTTTTTCATGCTTCAAACAATTTGATGAATCTCCTTTTATACAACAAATGAGCTATGATTATTGCAGCCTCTGAGTATTCATAATCCAGGGTATAGATTACAAATAAATCTCAACAAGTTAATGTAATTGTATCCTTTCGTTTATAACCTAAAAATATCAAGAGAATCAACACAGGAAAAATATCACAATTTGTATAGCGGCAAGTCAGCTCTAAGTTATGTTTAAAAACTACACACAAAGCTATAGTAGAAAAACAATGACAAGAAAAAGTTACATTATTCATGGATTTGAACTCTGTGGAATGGTATAAGTCTTCCTTTCCAAATATATGTCAATTACTACTGTCATATACAAAAGTGACAATCCCCTCTCAGAGTAATTGCTTGTATACACAAACACAGCTTCTAATAATCTCATTTTAATAAAAATATTTCAATTCTAGATATATAACACTTAAAAAGAGAATTTCCATAAGATTTTATTGATACTATAGGAGAATTTAATTAAATCGGGAAAATATTGCTTAGATTTTTCATTTTTTCAGCTGTAATTTTGTTGTATAGTATAGTTAATACTAGTGCTTTGATATTCAAATACAAAGAACACAAGAAACCTTTTCATTTGCTCATTATTTAAAAATGTTTAAAATTACTATTTTCGTCTTTTAGGTCTCTGTGGAATATCATCTAAGGAAGATGAAATTATTTCTTCTGTCTACTTTATCAACTTTGCTAATGTATATTATAAAGTAGCTAGTTTTCATAGTAGAATGCTTTTATCTCATTTATTTAGCCCTAGAATAAATGAAAAGTTGAGCTATGTGTGCTCATTTTTCTTTTATAAGAAAGGGATTTACCAGCAGTAAAATTTAGAGAATCTGTCCAAAGTCTATGTATATGTCACTTCAGTGTGATTTGTTATAGCTAAAGTAGTTTCCTCTATTTAAATGACTACTATTACTGTAAAAAGGTTAAATTTTATTTCAAGATATGTCTTTATTGGATTGTGATATTAAATTAGAACTCAGATAATATATTCTGAGCATATTATTATTTAACAACATTGTATTACTGGACATATTATGTAATATAGATTTCATGCCATATATAAATTCATATACAAAATATAAAATTGTGAATGAATTGTTTCTTTTTTCTCTTTTATAGAAAAAAACTAACAATGAGGAGAAACTCAGCAATGAAGACAAAATAAAAACAACGCAAAAATAGCAAAAACAATACATGGCCTCAAAACAAAACGATAAGCATTAACTATGGTTGCTACATTACACACTGTTAACTTCAGCGAAGTTGCTCAGTCAACCAGACTTAAGAATGTAAGATTGATCAAACAATCAAAGATGGAAACAAGTAATAAAAAAATTGGTAATGATGCAGAGCTACACCATACAAGATGGTAGGAGTTCAACAATGGTTCTTATACTGCATATTGTAGTTTTTAGATTAGTCACTCTGATTACCAGATTCAAGCCTGCAAGATTGGTCAAGAAGAAAGAAAATTTTAAACATTGACTGTTCCTTCAATAAATCACAGACATCAGCAATATACCTATCCCACCTATCCTTGTATATACATATAAATTTTGTTTTTCCTTTTAAATAGAAAAGAAAAAAATAACAAAAACAAACAGTAACAAAACAGCACAAAGAACAATGAAAATAATACAGAATTTCAAATCAAGGTGATAGGATATCCCACCTGTCTTAGAAATAAAAATTTGATACTGGTTATCACCTTCTTAGTGATTATAATATCCACAGTCCTTTAAAAATAGTGAATGTGATGGGAGAGAGAGTGTCAAAAGAAACAGCAATGAAGAAATGGTAAATGAATACCATTAGAGTCATGGGGCTGCATTTATGTATTGAGAACAAATACATAAAAATAATAGAGGATAATTTTATTAATTTCCTTGACTAAATTCATTTTGCATGCATTTACAAGTATTTAACCTCATACATTAGGTGTAGAGTCAGCCAAGGTTTCTGGCACACACAGACAAACAATGCATCAAAAGAATGAATGATCAACTGCATCTTATTAGACCTAATTTTTCAAGCTCTGGTTATATTTAAAGGTAGAAATCAGCATATCTATTGAAAATATGTATCACATTTAGCTTATGAGGGTGTTTTGGTTTTAGTCATAGACATGAACTTTTGTTATTTCCTAGAATAAGTACTTAGAAAAACAAATTATTATGTTTCATTTTACTAAATCAGCAGACACTATTTTTAGGTAATAAGATAATCACAGTTTTGGATCATAGTCCAAAGTGAATCTTCAAACTATCTGTTATTAACTTATAGACCTTCTTTCCTCAGTGCAGACTGATGTTAACTGGTGACCCTTGAACACAGGTGTGACTCAATTTAGTCATAATTATTAAAAAAAGTATATTTTTCTGACAAATTACACTAAAAAGAGTAAAAAGAGGTTTATGTATATATTCAAAATGTAATGCAACTCAAATTTACATAAAAGAAATAACAGTTGTATTAATGAAATGTATTCAAGCTTATAAATATTTGTATATTGTCTAAATTTTATACTTCCTCTTTAATTTGTTGTTAAGCATTTAAAAGATTGCTCATGAATAAGAAAGACTGGTTAATGATCCTATTTTCTCCTAATTGTATTTCATTTTATACTAATCATTTTCCTAGACTACCTATAATTTATTATGATAATATTTGCATCACCTTTTGAATCAGATTAATTTGTTACATTTGAAATTCTTCCTCATAACTTTTACCGGCCTCATTTTGTTTATTTATTTTACATTCTCCTTGGCATATCACCAAACTAATTTTATATGTTTATTGATTTTTTTCAATTTAAGGAAGAATACCTAAGTTTTTTTCTTCTAACGCATAACCATATTTATTTTCAAATCAGAAATTGACACTCTACAAGATGAATCACTGAGGAGAAAATGAACAGAAAATAAATCCTTAATTATGCTGGTCTAACTATATCTGCTGTTTTTACTTAGAAAACAACAAAAGATTGGAAACAAGCAGCCCCATGATATCGAAATCTTTCACAACTATCCAAGGAATCCCAGGCAGCTATCAGAAATACTAACTTCTGGGGCTGGGGATATAGCTCAGTGGAATAAGCGCTTGCCTAGCAAGCGCAGGGTCCTGAGTTCGATCCCCAGTACCGCAAAAAAAAAAAAAAAAAAAAAAAAAAGAAATACTAACTTCTGTTTTTATACGTACTTTCTATTTTATATTTAAGTTTAAAATGAGAAACATCTTCACTATTACATATAACATTAAAGATGGAATTATTGTTTTTCCATCTAAAAAATGTATTAAAGATTTTCTGTGCCATTTTAACACAGGATAACACTCAGAAATACATTCCAACATGTACAGAAAAACTATCCATTTGACCTCCACCAAATAAATAAAGCATGAAGCAACACATCTTCAAAGTCCATCTCAGTCAGAGAAATATTTAAATTTTTCAAAGCTTAGATAATTCATCCTACTTTTACACAGTATTCTATAATCTGATCTGCAAGATATTTCACTGATTATATAAAATGTTCAAAATATTGCTAATTATTTTTGGAAGAGATAATGACACCTTACCTTATATTTGATAGAGAAATTTTAGAGCTTCTCAAGGTAAGTATGAGACAAGAAGAAAGGTGAAGGGGCTGGGGATATAGCTCAGTTGAATAAGCGCTTGCCTGGCAAGTGCAAGGTCCTGAGTTCGATCTCCGGTACCACAAAAAAAAAAAAAAAAAAGAAGAAAGGTGAAAACTTTCCACCATAATTTAGCAAGTTTATGTCTAAATCCAAGATCCCGATGTTTTCTTGTATGTATAAAAAGTAGTATATTGTAATATAAATAATATGTAACTGTTATGGTTGATACATTGTGTCAGCCTGGGGAGTCTAGAGGTTTGGCTGGGTGACTCTGCAGGAAGCCAGGGTGCTTACTTTGTACACATCCTGAGCCTGTGGAAGAGGAGTGCATGGAGACTGTGTGAGAGCTACACACCCCCTGGGTGGGGGTAGCCTGTTTACAATGTAAGGGAAGGAGAGAGGATGCTTGCAGCCATTCCTCCCTTTTGCTGGTTGTTTTTGCTGTGTGCTGCTGCCGCCATGAACATTTGCCCTCTGCCATGTGCCACTCTGCCTCTGAAGAAGCCAAGTACGGACCTCCACAAACTGTAAGCTAAATAAACCTTTCCTTTCTTCATTTTGGGTGTTGGGTTATTTTGTCACAGCAAGGAGAGAAAAGTAACCAAGACAATAACTCTTTCAGATATGTAAATAACCCCTGTGGTTAGTTTTGATAAACCCATGAGAAATTATTCACCAATAAAATTGCTAACTATGTTTTCATTTCACAGCCCTGTAGCTGACTAGTAACCTGGAATAGCTGTGTAACAAAACACTGAAAATCATAGAGTAGATGTTAAAAGCATTTGCTAAACGCTACATATGTGGAAGTTTCTAAAACAGATAAAAAATTCTGTCTTCCACCTTTGGATCTTACAATTCCTTTTTCATTATTCTTTCTATAATATCTACCCTCTTGGCAAAGCCACTGGGGATGTTGGTTCAAATCGACATTTTAGTTTTCCTACGTTCTTATTTTAATAATTGATCTCAGTCATGACCAATTTCGACAGAATTGCATGGCTCACAGAAAATACATGAAACAGGAATGGTATACAATTCGTTATTTTCTTTTCATATTTCTTTCGTAATTATGAAATGATTAAAAATTATCCTATTACACCATGACATACTATTTACACTCTTATCCCAATTCCTTTTATCATAATGTAACAATCCTCTTAACTCAGCCACTCACAGTGCAGGAATTACAAGTGTACACCACACTAATTGGCCTCGTACTTCTTGAAAGCTAAATATGATTCATGCTTCTAGTCATGGCATTGCTTTATTTAAAAGCAAC
>PVLD010004277.1:15383-44757 GCA_004027595.1 Dinomys branickii
TTGGATTTTTGGTTTTTGTGTTTTTTCTGTTGTTGAGAGGATTAATTGTCTGACTAAATTTGCATGTCTGTATATGGGTTCATATATTTACACTTCGAAGATATCAATGGATAAAGCAATAACCACTGTTGAGACCATATCACCTTGTCTATAGATTAGTTGTGATTGTACTATTTTTTATGCTAATTGGTGTCTGTCAGTATGTTTTTGTACTTTTATTTTAAAAAAAAAAGCACCAATTGCTGCCATTTCCTACAGAGTGCTTGCTGAATCACTTAGATGTTCAAAGCCATTTGCTTTCTGATATAGGTCACCTCATCAGTGGTACTCTATTAGGCTTCTCAACTGCACTGAATCAATAACTACATTTTAGCCACCAATCGTGGCTGTTATGCATACATAGATTGGTTATTAATTTCCTCATAATGAATGACTGTGTAATAATGTAATTCTCCCATTACTGTTTAATTTTCTCTATATCACAATTTAAAACCAGTTGAACTTTTTTCTCTTTATTTTGAATTTCTTTCTTCTTTCTTTCTTTCTTTCTTTCTTTCTTTCTTTCTTTCTTTCTTTCTTTCTTTTCCTTCATACAAATTAGTCAAGTTTCATTAATTCATAATCTTAAACCTTGATCAACTTGCATATATAATGTTGGTATAAAATCTGGGATTCTGTGATGCTGGAAGGAATTTCAAATTGTTTTTCAAACTTTATAGGATAAAGGATGTGTCTTAGTTATTTTTCTCTTGGAGCCGAGACAAAATACTCAATGCCCAAAACTAAGGAAGTAAAGGTTTATTTAGCTCACAGTTTATGCAAGTTTTAGTCCATAACCAGCTGGCCCCAAGGCAGAGTGTCATGGCACAGGGTTAGCTGTCTAAGGCAGCCAAAGACAGCACAAAGAGCAAGAGCAAAAAGGGGGGAAAGGAAGCCTCTTTTCCTCCCTTATATTTTATACTGGCTATCCACCCAGGCACATCATCTCTGTGACCTCCTCTTCCACAAGCTGAGGAGAATACAAAGTAGGGACCCTGGCTCCCTACTGAGTCACACAGTTAACCTTCCAAAGTTCTCAAGTTGACACCATGAACAGCATCCTAGAGCAGAAGGGTTTGTTCTTTTCACCCCAGGCTATAGAACTGCTGAGTTATTTAGTTAAACTTCTAGACTCCTCATGTTGACATAGGAACCATAATAGGCTGCATACCAAAAATATCTGTGAACATTTTTGCTCAAAGACTTTTCCTAAACTAAAGTGAATGTTTCATCCAGGTCCAATAGAAACCGTCAGTCTAGATTGTAAAATGTTCAGAACAAGAACAAGCCAAGGTTTGGTGAAAAAAATACCACTGAATTATACAAGATCCTCATTGATAAGTCACAAGGCACCCCCCAAAAAAATTAACTCCCAATATTTCTTCTCTACCTGTTCCACTTCAGTTCCCCTCCACCACAAAAGACAACCCACCCTCATCCGCTTTGGCAGGACTAACAAACCACCATGCTCGGGTTGTACTGACTCACAAAAAACCCACCCTCCTTGAGCTGTTTTAGCCTGCAGGCACCCTCCTCCCGCTTGGGCTATTCTGTCCTGCAGAAATGCACCCCCCCAAAAAAGAGCTTAAAAACCTCATGCTTTTCTCAGCTCAAGTCTTCCCTGGTTCACTGGGCAGTCTGCTGTGCAGATCTCCCCCAATAAAGACTTCTTTCATGTCAGAAAGTCTGGTCTGGTTCTGTGTGAGTCTCGGTTCTATCACTCATTATTTGAATAACTAACCTCCACATGTACACAAAGGGACCTGGGTAAAAATTGCAAAATTTATTTATTATTGTTATTCACTTTTCTTTGTAGGTAACCTGCTCTTTGTTTCAATCACTTTCCAAGGAAAGTAATTATACTCAATTGCTCTTCTATCAAGTTTGCTATGAGAGTCCCAAAATCAAGAGAGATGGAAACAATCAAACACTTTGGAGATAGACCCTGAGGATGGGATTTGGAGAACTAATCATGTACTGGGTAGGTGGTAATAAAATCACATTCCTTAGAGTCAGTAGTGTACTGAAAAGGCTTGACATGCAGCAGTATTTCAGTTTACACAACTCAATAAACTGAACATTTTCATAAAATTTTGGCAGAAAAGTATAAACTGGTTTAATAAAAATTTTAAGCAGTTACAGAAAGTGGCAAATATTGTGATAGGTAGTCATCATAGAGTTTCTAATTATTGTTTACTTATACTGAAATCATCAAGAATAAAAAGAACAATTCAGGTAGATTCTTCAGATTAGGACATCTTTACAAAGCAGGATATGCAAAGACATAACATCATTTGGAATTAGATTTGGCTTTCATCTTGAACCACTTCCTTCTTATTTTTTTAAATTTATATTTATTTTTCCCTTTTTAATTAGTACAAATTTCCAGCCAGTATTGGTTACATTCCTGAAGGGAAGTTGGTACATGTATATAGCATATCTCAAATTTTTTACCCTTCCAAGTCTCTTTGTTTTTTGAAAAGGTCTATCTTTCTATTTACTCTTATGTATCTCTTTTATTTTACATCATAATTTATTTATATTTTGGCTTTCATATATAAGAGAGAGAATGTGATGTATAAGCTGGTATGTCTGATTTATTTCACTTAACATTATAAGCTCAGGTGGATTAATTTTTCCTACAAATGACCCAGATTTATCCATCATAAGAGCAGAGTATTTATTTGCAGAACAATCATTTTTCAAAATTCTGAATTTATTTTTCCTCCTGACTTTAACATTCCTCCTAAATCATATTTGTCTTTTTCATATTAAAATTTACAGTCAAGGCTATAGGCATTTTTTCTTCATTTGCAAAGCTCTCTAGATCCTGCCCTGAATCTCTTTATGAGTTTTCACTTCAGTTTACCAGAACTACTTCAGAGTCCCTGGAAACCCCTTCTGACTTACATGCCTTTCCTTCCTGGTGTTCAGTTTTCTGTTTTGTTATGCCTTTTTCACCAACTATCATCCAGACAATGAATGGTTCAATATATTTCATTTGGAACATTAATCTCTATTCAGTATCTGACATAGAAAGCTCATAGGACTTTTTAAGTATGCTAACATTAGCCACAAGAGGAAAGATAAACATGCCTTTCTGGACCTCCTAGGTTCTGTTTACTATTGTTTGGTCTTCTTTTTTCCTATGGTCTTAGCCTTTCTTCAAAATTGTGCTTCCTAGAGTTGTTACAGACATCTTTCTCCTTTGACCATCTTAAAAGTCATCTTTTAAAATTTTTATAATTTTTTTGCTTCTAATGAACCAAGCATAATTGTGTATTTTATTGGGTAAAATACATTGTTTACATACATTTCATAGATTAAAGTGAGGGAATATCAAACTAATTAGTGCAAATGTTACCAAAAATATCTATCATTTTTATGAAGACAATACAAAATATATTCACAAATGTATTGAAGTATATACAATTCCATTTATTTTATCTACTTTTAAACATGCAGTATGTTGTTATTAACTATACTAACCATGCTATACAGACAACCACCAGAATATCTATAAATTCTATTACTAATCACTGAGAATGATAAATTGTAACTGTATAATATATATGTGTAATCCTTTAATCTTTCTCTTATAAGTATAATTCTAAAAATGGTCTGAATAGGGGCTGGGGGTATAGCTCAGTGGCATAAGCGCTTGCCTGGCAAGCGCAAGGTCCTGAGTTCGTTCCCTGGTACCGGAAAAAAAATAAAATAAAAATAAAAATGATCTGAAGCATTCTTGCTCTCTGAATCCTCAAATATCAATATAGTATGGGTTGTGAAAGATTTTATACAGATACTAAAAGTTCCATGTCTCTAGTGGATCCAATAAATCTGTTTAAAACTGGGAAAATGTATAAAAACTACTTCTTTCTGCTGTGAGTCATTTTAATATTATAGCTATATTTTAATTCATATTTACTTCTGTAGTTTCTGGTCATTTGTCCTTGCACTTCTTTCTGCTTTGAACAGGTAAAGACCCCTCCTACATTTAGCCATTTATGTATACAGTAAATCAAACCTTTATATGCCTCAGAGGATCTAAGCATTTGACCTGAAAATGGAGGAGTACAGTTGGGAAACAGTAGCTTCATGAAATTGTGCTCTGTTTGACTATGATGAATATATTTCATCTTATGTGTAATTAACCACAATAATTCTAAGTAAATTTGACACCTTGATATTAGTAATTATTATGTGATTAACTTAGCCCTGATAAAAAGCAACAAGCATCATTTTGAAACTTAAATTGAAGTGTTCTAATTAAGGACATAGGTGGTATTTAACACTTTTATAACTCAGCCAAAGATATGTTTCCCAGAATTTTGCTAGCAAACTTACGCAATAATTATAGCCAACAATAACACAAAATATATTGTCCTTGTCATAGTCATCCTATTTACAGGAAACTTAAATCCACCACATGAATTGCTATTGTTTGTGCCCCCTCCAAAGCCCCACACAGTCATAGGTCATAGGTGGGGCTTCTCTGGAGGTGGCTGGATATAGAATGTATGCTACTGGGATTGAGGGCCTGTGATTAATAAATTAGTCCATTGATTATTTTGGCACTGGCTCTAATCTAGGTAGCCTGCGTTGAATACAAAAGATCCAGAAAGAAACCATTATTGTAGCTTGCAACTTGGCACTTCCTGCCTTTTGTCCTCTGCCCAACAAATGTTTCTCTTCATGACGCCCTTCTGTCTTATCACCCTGCGTAGGAGCCAGCTGGTTATGGACTGAAACCTCCACAAACTGTGAGCCAAAATAAACGTTTCCTCTTTTAACTTTGAGGAGTGGGTATTTTATCCCAGCAATGAGAAAGTAACAAAGACATGAATGTGGGACCCCCAAAAAGTAACCCGGGACAAAATCGAGATCTCTCAAAAAAAAGCGCTTTATTTAAGCTGGTACCCAGCGGCGTCTACGTTGCAACGCAGGCAAGGAGAGCGCCAGGTGGGCGGATGGTCTGGTTTTTATGTTTGCAGACCACAAACTTAGATCTGTATAGGGTGCTTGGAGACGCATACAGAACAGGAAACGGCGCAGCAAGTTTAGACATGAAGCTTAAGCAAACTTTTAGCCCGGGGAGGGGGCAGGTTACAGCAAGTTACAACATGTTTGTCTTATAGCAACGGGAGCAAGCGGCAACATTTGTTTGTCTTGTAGCAACGGGAGCAAATGACAACATTAACGGGAGCAGGCTACAACAATGAATTGTTCCAAAGGGTCATGATTTTGAAATTCAATTTTTTTTGCAATTGTTTCCATAATTTCCACATAGAGCATGTCAAATAAAGGAAGCATTGAGTTTTATAATGTTTCATTCAGCTCGCTTGTGTTTTGAATTTTTAAAAATCTCTGCTACAATCTTTTTCTAGTTTCAACATTTTATTATTTCCATTTGATGTTATTTTGATCATGAAAACATAAGAATAGAAATGTATTTAAAAGACTTCAAGACAGCTAATTTTACCTAATTTATCATTCCAATGGGAAATAATCATTTCATTGATTTGCCTCTTACTCATAAATATAGAATTTTCTATGAATTTCACGTGAAATTTCAGTTTTGTTGTGAAAATTTGGATTTTAAATAAAGTTGCTTCCACAAGATCAGTGGATTTAAAGCACACAGTGTCCCCTCATCTATGGAAGCTTACTTTTCAGGAGCTTCACTTATCTATGATAAACAATTGCCTGAGATTATGTAGAAAATTACGGACATGAACAAGTCATTATTTTAAATGGCTTTTATTATGTTTGTCTTATTTTTTAAATCATTATGAAAACCATTAATTACTTACTATGCTTTATTTACAAATTAAAATTATATATATATATATATACATATATATATATATGAGAAAGGCATTATTATCTCAAAAATTCACTTTTTCACATATCCACTGTAGGACTTGAAATCTATCTCTTATGGACAAGCAGTATAGAAGACAACTGAATTTTTCTAATATATTAGGTAACTAATCAAGATATTGTGAATGAAAGACCTAAAACATACAAAATTTATATCTATGTATCTATCAAATTATCAATTTGTCCATCAATGTATTGCATCTATCCATTTTGAAAAAAATCACAAAATAATAATGATATATTTATATAGTAAATGATCATTCTTTTAGGTAACAGTAAGTATCTTAATATGTACCTCCTATTTTTAAAATATATTTACATGTATTAATTAAAACACAGATAAGAAATTTCCTTTAGATAAAGAAGGTCGAGTTCATGCAGAGAGGAAGTAGAGTTGACATTGACTATCACAGCATGTTATTTCCAAAGCCCAAATTATTCTTGCAAGGTTAAGTCAATCAGGAATCCAGGGTAGACTTGAGGACGGGCAACCAGTATGGGAAGTACCTGGGACTCAGGAACCAGGTTGGCCCAAGGAAAACAGGTGCCAGACCCATCCTGCTTCACAGCAGCAGGAAGGGCAGCCAGTGGGGGAAGCACTCAAGACTTGGCCAGAAGAACATAGGTGCGTGACCCATCCCCTTACACTGAAGAAGTACCTGGGACTGGGCAACTGGTTGGGCCAGAGGAACCAGGATAATGCCTAAATGAAGGAGCAAAATAGAATCTCAGACCGGTAGGTGTCCATTTCTTCAGTGTTTTCCATTTCATGAGAGTAAAGATTTTCAAAGTAGGTATTAGTGATCTTTTGACTTTCCACAGAATCTGTAGTGATTTCACCTTTTTCATTCCTTATTGAATGAATTTGTGGCTTTCCTTTCCTTTCTTGATAAGCTTGGGTAGGTGTTTTTCAATTTTATTCATCCTTTCAAAGAATCAACTTTATATGCATGAATTCTTTGTATTATCTTTCTCATCTCAATTACATTAATTTGTAAATTGATTTTTATAATTTGCTCTCTTCTTTGGGCTTTGGTCTTGGCTTCTTTTTATAGAAGCTTGAGGTACAGAATTAGGCTACTTTTCTTTTTTCATTCTGTTTTCCTGATGTAAGAGTTCACTGCTAGAAATTTTCTGAGGACTGATTTCATTGCATCCAACGGATTCCATAAAGTTGTATTTGCATTCATGTTTGATTATAGATATTGTTTAATTTCTTCTTTAATGTCATGTGTGACCCACCTGATTGTTATGGAGGGTTTTATTTAATTTTTATCTGTTATAGAATTTTTTGTGGTTCTTTTATCATTAATTTCCAATTTCATTGCACTATTGTCAGATAATATGCATGGAATAATTTGAACTTTTTTACATTTACTTAAGTATGTTCTATGGTGTAGTATGTGTTCTGCTTTAGAGATTGTCCTATGATTACCTGAGAAGAATGTGTATTCTGATTTTGTTTGGTGGAATACTATACAAATGTCTACAAAGTCCATTTGTTCATAAGTTTGGTTCGGGTGTGTTATTTCTTTGCTGAGTTCTTGTCTAGTTGATTTACTTCTTTGTGTCAATGGAATTTTAACAACCTTCATTATAGTGATGACAGATTCCTAGATAAGTATGAATTATGAAAACTGAATCAAGAATATATAAAAATGATGAAATTGAAAATATAATAAAAAAAACCTTAACAACAAAGGAAAGTCCAAGTCCTGATGGACTCACAGATGAATCCTAAAAGAAATTTAAAGATTAAGTGCTGATATTCATCCAACCTCTTCAGTGAAATTGAAAAGGAAGCAATACTCCCTAATTCATTTCTGGTGGAAAGTATTACACTGATACCAAAACCAGAGAAAGCCTTAACTAAAAAGAGAATTAGAGGCCAATCTCCCTAATGAATATAGAGGCAAAAGTACACAAAAAACCCTAGAAAATAGCATGCAGCAAATCATCAAGAAAATTATACACCATGATCATGTGGGATTGATCCCACAGAGAAACAGAAATGGCTCAACATACACAAATCTATAAATGTAATACACCATATTAATGGAGCTAAAGACCAAAAATGCAGGATCATCTCATTAGATGCAGAAAAAGCTTTTGACAAAGTCCAACATAATTCATTGCAAAACTCCTACAGAATCATGGAGAAAATTAAATATGTATACTAATGTACCACTACACACACATATAAGGGACAGCGACTTTTAGCACATCATTTTAAGATAGACAAGTCTCAAAATGTGTCTTCAGAAACATCCCGGAGGGATTGTAAAGAATTAACTTTGCAATCCTGACTTTGCCTTAGAATTGTTTTCCTTGCCTGAGTTGATGAAGTATATATCATTGTGACCAGAGCCTGACCCAGTCACGTGGTGCAAGGAAAACAACTGTGGCCAAGCCTAAACATTCCAATCTATTACCATGGAAACCAAAAATGTATATAAGGTAAGAACAAAGGCAGTTAAGGGCCACATTCTCTGATTGGCGATCGGGAATTGGGATCAAGATCAGTACAATTGGTGCTTTATTAAAGTTAATAAAGCTCCCTTTGTCCTAAATGAGTTCTTTGATCTCCTTCAGAGTTAAACCCAATTTTTGATTTTTGCAATAAGACACACACACACACTAATCATAATGAATGAATGAACTTAATGCAAATGTATGAACAACAAAGTAGATAACTTGTATTAATTTGCACAGAATAGTCTATAAAAACTGCAAAAAATTTTCAAGCTGTTTAGACAAACAATGTACCAAAACATAATAAATTAAATCTGATGACTCCCAGAAGAGAATTTTACACATTGAAATATTTATCCAGATCTATAATAAATGAAGTGAGAATTTTTGCCCACTTATTTTTCAGGCCAACCTGTCCTCATTATCCAGATCATATAGCTGTCATAGGGCATTAGACTTCCTGAGTGGAGCAGCAGAATATTCTCTTGGGTTGTCTGGGTCTGCAGTCAGGCACAGCCCTTGCTCCTGATGTTGTTGACTTCTCACCTGTTAATTTGTCCCTGACTTGACTTAGCAATTCTGAGCAGTCTCAGAATTTAGTCCATAGCCTCACACAGGCCTAACAACCTTTATTTCTGGCAAAGAGACATAGATGGAATCTGTAGAGATTTTAGTCTCTGGGAAATCATCATCTTCTGTAGATGGATCATGACCTTCCACAGAGTTGTCTCACAGCCTGCTACCTGCTTCCTAGACTGAATACTGGAGCCCCAGGGACTGTGGTTGCAGTCCAATTCTAGGAATATCTGCCTATTGATCTGGAGAAAAGGGTCAAACAGGAAGCTAAAAGAATATTTGAACTGTATTGTGAAAACATGAGAGAGATCTAAATACAGATATGATGTACAAGTACCTCAAGCTAATCAGAATTTCTCACTTTCCATCAAGATGGTTTGGGAAGCATCCTTATAATTGAACTAGACAAAGATACAGATAAACCTAGAAGTTGGTCTGAAATAATCCCCTGAGGGCTATAGGCCCCTAACATCTAATTGAAAAGCCATCAAGAATATGTTCCTATTATTTGTCTCTATAGCTACTGGTGACCTCTTCTAATGAACTTGCAAATACTTAACCAAAACAAAACAAAAATGCAGAAAATAAAAAATACCCACTAATAATTCTCTTCAAGACACAAAAATTATCAATGAGAGCATATATATATATATATATATATATATATACATATAATTTGAATTTATAAATAGGAGTATATTATTCTGTGATGGTTGATACATTGTGTCAACTTGGGGAGTCTAGAGGTTGGACTGAGTGATTCAGCAGGAAGCCAGGGTGCTTGCTTTGTACACATCCTGAGCCTGTGGAAGAGGAGGGCATGGACAGTGTGTGAGAGCTACATGCCCCCTGGGTGGGGGTAGGCGGTTTGCAATGTAACGGAAGGAAAGAGGCTGCTTGAAGCCATTCTTCCCTTTTGCTCTTGTGGGTTTTGTTGTGCTCTGCCGTCATGAACTGTTGCCCTCTGCTTTGTGCCACTCTGCCTCTGAACCAGCCAAGTATGGACTGAATCCTCCACAAAGTGTAAGCTAAATAAACCTTTCCTTTCTTCATTTTGGGCGTTGGGTATTTTGTCTCAGCAACAAAAGAAAAGTAACCAAGACATATTCCAATATTGGAAAATTAATGTATTTTTAAAATAGAATAAATTTAATTAATAAAATCACTTCATTGGGTGAAAGAAAAGTATTTACACTACTGAAAATATATTTGTCATTTTCAAAAATTGACTAGTGGGGTCAGAATGAAAAAATTTCAAAACAATACAAGTTATGTTTGAAAAACCTACAGCTAATGTAATATTTATGAGTTAAACACTGAGAACTTTGGGCTGGGGATATAGCTCAGTGGAATAAGCGCTTGCCTAGCAAACGCAGGGTCCTGAGTTCGATCCCCAGTACCACTAAAAAAAAAAAAAAAGGTACCAGAAAACACTGAGAACTTTAAGATTTTACAAAATTCAAGGTTCATACGCCAAAGAAATTTCATTTTTATATTTCAGGGAAAAATGGAATACAAATTAAAATAAGAACATCATTTGCAGAAAGATCAAGAAATATAAGAAACAATTTTGTTAAAATATTTTGCAAATTATAAACTATTACTCTGGCTTAAAACAATTAAAAATGGCTTTTTGAACTAAGTTTGTATGTTGAAAGTCTTTCTAGCCCACTGAGGTGGAGAAGAAGGGGATTAGATTTGTAATCAGTGCAGAGGACTGGCAGGTCATGAAGGTGTGCCCTTCCGGTCCATGTCTAGTTGTTTGTTCCCTTTCTCTCATATACTCAGTCTCTGTTCTACTTTCCATCCATCATGAATTCAGCAACTTCATTCAAAACAGATTTGTGGAATCATGCTTTTTTCCTTGGAGCTAGTTTCCCATGATACAAACTCCAGAAATATTTAGAGAAATTATATATCTACTTCTTAAATTGGGGGTATCTGGAACGGGAATTGAGTATTGTGCTAAGAATGGGAAAAAAACAATGAAACAGTAAAAACTGGTACCAGAATTGGGTCATCATTGTGATTATAACTAATTCAAAAGGCTTTGGAAATGATTATTTCAGAGAAGTTTAGAAAGGTTTGGAAATCAGTGCCACAGAAGACCTAGAATGTTGCAAGAAGAACCTGATGGACTATTTTGTTTCGAGTTCAGAAGGTTAGACTGATGACACGAATGCAGAAAAGAAAGACCAAGGTAAGGAGGATTTCATTGGAGAACAGATTCCAACTGACAGTTAATACTAGAAGCAATGCCTGTTTCATTTCAACAAAGAAAAAATAATTTCCCCAAATTTCACCTATGATCAGGGACTACAAAGTAGATTAAGTTAAAGATTACTCACTTGTTGAGATGAAAGAAGGAATTTGCAAGTAGCCCAAGGTTTATGCTGTAGCATGAGTACTGTTGTATGTTTTAACAAGATTTATTGTGTGAATTGAGGCACAAAACCCAGCAGGAAATTTTGAAAAACTTGGCATAGGAGGAACCATGTGTAAAGTTGGAGTAAGGAAGTGTAAAGAAATGTGGTTGTTGTGATCAGTCCCCTGAAAATGAAGCCTGGTGCTTTGCACAGGGACAAAAATAAGGATGTATTGAGAACATTTCAGTTATCACTGATCCCAGCAGAGATTCAAAATAAGCAAAAATATAAACCTTTCACCTGAGAAGATAATTTTGACACACCTTCATGAGAGTGCTGCCTAGGGAATTTTCTCTCCAATATTTGTTTTACTATAATTATCTATATATGCATTTCATGGCTGTTGCTGCCATGATACAAGGGAGCCTGGCTACTTCTGTATGATGCTATTTTTACTAGCATGAAGAATGTACATTTGTATGGTCAAGGACTCCAACCCAGATTTCAAGGGAAGCCAGGCAAGGAATACCTGAGAGGGCAGTAATTTAACTGTGGAAATGAAGCTGATGCCACAGAAATTCAGACACCAGGAATAAGAAATTAATGCCCTAGAAAGCTACAGCCTGTTGGGGTACCAGCCTAAGAGATAGGCTTGAAGAGCTGCAATAACCAAGAATACAATAATGATGCTACCCAATCTCTCTGGAATTCACCAATGTATGTGCTGTTTGCTAGATATGGAGCTAATGTTTTCCCTGCAGAATTTAAATTTTGATTTCATCCATTTGTTTTTTACTTCTCTACAGATATATTTTGGAATCAAAATGTATAACCTGTGCCACTATATCTTAGGTTTATGTAACTTTTTTGTTAAGTTCATAGATATTCACAGGCAAAACAATTTTGAGCCTCAGAAGAAATTTGACATGGACTTTTGAAAAATGCTTAAGCTATTGAGACTTTGGAGAAAGGGTTGTTGCAACTCTAGTTGTACAAATGTAATGGTATTAAGAATTACTAATCTCTACTGCCTTTATCGGGAGATTATGCATAGTTTAAATTTTGGTATGAGGTTGACAAAAGTTCAGATATTGTGTTTAGCTGGCATGTAAGCCTGATTGGATGTGGGATCTGAGGGGACTAGTGGTATATATTTCTAGGAGGTCATGTTGACAAGGCCTTAGCATTTATTGCTTATCCCTGAAGCTTCTGCTCTGGCCCTGCCCCACCTCCCAGCTGCTATGAACCAAGCAACTTCGCTCAACAGTGTATTTACAGCATATTTTTCTGCCTTGGAGTCAAAGAACATGGACTGAATCCCCATGAAACGTGAGCCAAATTAAGCCGTTAATGCGTTAATTGTGTTAGGCGTTGCGTCCCAATAATGGGAAAACTGATTAATGCAACTTTATACATGTATTGGGTATTTGTCTGTTTTGGTACCGGGAATCTAACTCAAAACCTTGTGCTTGCCAGGCAGGATTTATAAATATATTGTAATCTAATCAAAACTTCAGCAAAAAAATTGTAAACTTCATAAAATATGCATAGCTGATGGGAGATGTTAATGTCTAGAGTGGCCATTAACATTTCCAATAAATTATGTACATTAAAGTTTGGCAGACACTTAACTCTTTTCAAGTCTTGCTATAAAGATAATCAAGACAGCATTGTTTTGGCACCAGCACATGCTGATATGTTACAGTTATATTATGATATATTTAAACTAAAATCCAAATTAAAAGTGATTATTCCTTTTGATAATGACAGTCTCTCTTCTAGCAAATTAACATTACTTATATTTCAAATATTACAAACAATTTAGAAATACCTTTCAACTAAATTTTCTAAGCTTTCTCAGGTAGAAAATATCTGCATTTACACTTGAGTAACTTGTAACCCATCAGTATATCCTGCTTTACCCATAGACCATTTCAAAAAAGTTATATAAAGTGACAGTGCACCCTTCCTTTCTTATAATCCCTGTCGTGTTCTATGGTTGCCAATCTCATACTGGTTGAGGAAGAAAATAAATGGTCCTGATCAATGCAAGTTGCAGACAACATAAGAAAACTGTAGAGAGATAAAATATTATCATAAAAGGAGCAATTTCAAGAAAATTTGTACTACAGGCTGAATGACAGCCAACTCAGTTCTCCTGGGACTATAGAGTAACATTGTACTTTTCTAAGGAAAATATAAAATATTACTATATTTTGGATGTGGTATTATAATGAAGGCAAAATGATTTATTATAGAAAATAATTTTATCAACAAAGTACAAATTAGTGAAACTGGCTTACTTTCTGTCCCCATTTAAGTATATGTTTGGAGTCTATGTCCTTTTCCCAACCCTTAGAAACTGTTCCTTCAAACTACCAAATGTTGCTGACACCAGAGTGCTACAGAATAGCTGTTTTGCCCCAGGTCTCTTCATACTGTCCTCATTCCACTACTGCAGGTTTTGACCATCTGGCACACGGCTTCTAAATAGTTCCAATGTGTCATCTGTCACAGTGCACATCTCCGGAGGATATCTTGAATAATTGCTCATCCTAAGCAATAATAACACCTCTTTAGGCCAAGAACAAGTTGTTTATGTTATCTGTATTGCCCCCAGCATTATCTAGGCATTCAAATTGAAAAATTAAATAAGCATTCTACAGCAAGCTATTAACTAATGCTCAATATACCAGTAACCTCTAGGTATGTAGGCCAGATACTATTAACCCAAACTGCAAGAGGCTATCTGATCTTATTTTGTTCGTGGACTTTATCCAAGAAAAGTGATCTATGGCCACTGGTACAAAGACGAATTATGGGGAAATGCTTGGGCATCTTTGCATGACAGTTTTCCTGTCTACATACAGAGACTTCTTTTTGAGCAATGATATTACTCAACAGTGAATACAGATTTCAATGAATTTTAGAAGTAAAAATTAGAATGCAAATTTGATGCCAGGGTGTCTTGAATTTTAGCATTGAGGTCCCTTCTGTATAATAAAGCATACCATTGAACTTGTTATGACCTTCTAAACTATATTAACTATAAATTAAATATATTATAAATAATAAAAGGATCTATATCCATATCTACATTAATCATCGATAATATATAATATTCATACTTTAGAATGTATACTCATGGATTATTTCCCATAAAATATACCCTCATTTTTTTAAACTAAGTAGTATTCAGTAATGCTACTGTTATGGCAAAAATCAGGCTGAATTCCTTAGGAGATCAAAAAACTTTTAAAACAAAGAGTTTATTAATTGACTTTAGACTGGTCACCATACCCCCATCCCCAACTAGCAGGTCATGGATATAGGACACCCAACTGCCTTTCTTCCCACCTTACATACAGTTTTGGTTTCCATGGTACCGGATTGGATTGTTGTATCACTGGCCACAGTTTTTTTCCTTGTGCCACGTGCCTGGGTCCTGCTCTGGCCATAAGCCCAAACCACAATGATATATACTTTCTGTACTCTATTCCATAGGTCCCCCTGTATATAACCATGTTTCCTTTATGGTTACAATGTTTATCTAGGGCCAGAGAAGGGATGAAACAACCCAATTAAGGTTTGTCTTTGGAAAAGCCTTTCAAGGAAAAGTCAGGACTGCGAAATTAACTTTTAACAACCCCTCTGGGATGTTTCTCAAGATCAATTTGAGGATTGCACTAAGACTAGAATTATTCTATCTTAAAATGACATTCTAAGAGTCACTGTCTCTTACACTATGTTGACTATAGTGGAGTCAACATACATACAACAGAACCCAGATCCTGAAATGTGATTGGAAGTGTGGATCAAGTATTCCCTAATTAATTAAAAATTGTTTTATATATATATGCATACTCACAAATGTACAATATGAATTCACATATATGGATATACACACTAGTAAGCAATTTTATAAATATTTAAATTACTGTTGTTGAACTTCTGGGAATTGAACCTAGGGATTTTTGAATGCTACAAAAGTCCTGAAGCACTTTCCATCACTTTCAAGTTATCTCTTAAATTATTTTATGCCTTCTTCCATGCCATTGAGTATAATTATCTGATATACTTTCATGCCTAAGTAAATCTAAAATCTAGAAAAGTTATTGTCAAATACAAATCAAGTTGTATATATTTAGCTCTTTTTTTGCCTTAAAATCTTAGCCCTAATATATTATGGGCATGTGCCTTTAATAAAAAGATGAATATCTGGAAAAACTTTCTAGTAACATTGAATTTTTCTCTCAAGATAAATACATCTTCGAAGTTAGTATTATAAGTTCAAAAGTAATTCTAGAAGGTAGAAAGAATAATCAGAGAAGGATAATTATTTCTAACTAAAGTATGTTCCTAATTATTACCTAAAAGCTGTGAAATTTCAAAATGGATATAATTTCATGCTATATTTTAGCACAGTTATATTTTAATATAAGCATAAAAGTTTTTATATTATTATGCTTATGTTTATGAATTACAAATTCTTCAAGAACAATGGAGAAATGCATGTAAAATTTTTAAATTACAGTTATGCCACCAGAAGTTTAATTACAGATCACCCACTCAGTAACATTGTGTTGTATTACTGTTTGTTAATATTGTTTAACGAAGTTAGTCAATCTGAATGTAAGAGTCACAGCAAAAACATAGCTAGTACTCCAACACAACTTTCAAGTAAGCATAGCATTTAATATAGTAATTGGGAGTAAGTTTAATATAAATGTTAAATATAATCCCAACAATATGTTATTTGACTCATTTTAATTATAAAAATATATACATATGTCTTTTCAAATATATAATTTTAAAGCTGGGCATGGTGGTGCCTGCTTGTAATCCCAGCACTCAGGTGGCTGAGGCGGGGGGACCATTGCAAGTTCGAAGCCAGCCTGAGCTGCAACATGAACTCAAGGCCAGACTAAACTACATAGTGAGACCCTGTTTCAAAGTGACACACACACACACACACACACACATATATATATATATATATATATATATATAATTTTAGTTGATATTTGAAACATGAATTTAATGTTGTAGTTAGCTCCTATTATTGTATATTTTCAATCCCCATAAAAATAAAAACTTGTCATAAACTAACCATAATAATTATCACTAATTTCATTCATATAAGTTTATTTCTCATTCTACTTCCATTTCTTAAGAATATTGCTTATAAAGATACCAATTACAGAAAACATTCATGATTTCTTTTGGGAAAATGTTTGTAAACACACATATATTATTTTTCTTCAATTGCAATCTCTGATAATCTTTTTCCTTAGTGCACATAGGCTATACAGCTTCATGGGATGCATATGGACAGATTTGTCCATGCATATAACATATATTAATCATTTTTCTGACCCATCATTCTCCTTATCTCCTTGTTTCAATGTTTTCTTTTCTCTTTGTTTCTGGAGGAAGCAGTGTTTCAATAACTAGAAAAAATTTTGATCATACCCTTCCCAGCCACCTTTCTCTCTCTCCCCTTTATCCCTCTCTTCTTACTTAATAATAGTGCCCTTTGTGTTTTCTTGTCATCTTCTTAGATCCACATATAAGAACAATAGTTTTTGTCATATTTCACTTAAAATAATGATCTTCACATTGTTCTGTAGTCCTGAAAATGACAAAGTTTGGGTCGTTTTAAAAGGCAAATACACCATTGTGAAAATACACATTTTCTTTATCTACCCATCTGTGCTTAGCTATTGTGAAAGAGCTGCAATGAGCATGGGGTATGGTATGCTAGCTTTAATTCCTCAGCATCTGTAGCATGCATCAGTATATTTGGCTCAATTTATAGCTCTATTTAGTGGCTTTTTTTTTTAACAATCTACATATGGTATTTATAGAAGCTATACTAATGTACATTCCAACCAGAGTGTGAAAGAGTCCTTTTACCCTGCATCCTTAACAGAATTTATTGTTTTTGCTGTTGTCTTAATTCATGATTTTCATTCTGAATGAGGTGAGATGGGATATCTATTTATTTGATTTATTTATTTGTGTATTTATCTTGATGGGGGCTACTGTAGACTGAACTCAAGACCTACTCATTGAGATTCAACTAGCACCATTTTTATTCTGATGCACCGTTTCACTGGTTGCTCAGATGGGACTTGAATTTATCTTGCCATGCATATATCCCCATGCCTGAATCAAGGCTTGTTTTAAAAACAGAATTCCTCTATGTAGTTCAGGTTGGCCTTGAACTCACAGCCTCCTAAGTGCCACGATGATAGGATTGTGTCATCATGCCTGGCTCAGTGAAGTTTTGAATTTTATTCCTTAATAACTTAAGATAATGAATACTTTTTGTATGCTTTTGGCTATTTTCACTTTTTCCTTTCAATAGTGCCTGGTCAATTCATTTGCCTATATTTCACTGGGCTATTTGACTTCTTGGTCCTTAGTCTTTTGAATTCTTTAGAGAATCTAAGTCTTAATCCTGTATTAGAAAGGTAATTGCCAAAGGTTTTGTCGCATTCTTTAAGTCATATCTTTACTCTGTTCATTTTTTATTCTTGTTGTGCAGAAAAGTTTTAATTCAATCTAATCTACTTCAGTGATTCTTTCTATTAGTTTATGTGCTGTTGGAATCCTATTGAGGACATGTGTTTGTACTATGGCTTCAGGTGTTTCCCATGTGTTATGTATTTTAGAGGTTTCAGTTTCATGTATTATCTCTAAGTCTACCTCATCACGCTGACAATGGAGAAAGCAAAAAACACCAGCAAGTTCTCTGCTGGGTGGAAAGAGTGGGTAGATCCAGGCAATCTGCTTGGCTTAATACCATTAACCCAAACTCCTCAGAAAACCACATGAAGTGGGTGTGGCTCTTCACCATAAAGATGGTGCTGAGAACCATGGTATGCTCCTGTTACTACTGCTGAAACCTCTCAAGAGGTCTGTTAGTAGTCCTGAATCTCTTCATGACTGTCCCTTGGAATCATCTTACATCCACTCATTGTAGTACAGTAATACCAGGGAACCTGAGGTATGGTTATTTTCTGACTTCAGATTCCCAAAGTAGCCCAGTTTAAGCAATAGACAACTTCTCAAAATGATTGTATTTATGCCACTTCTAAAAATGGTGGACTCTATGGTGAATTTCTTCTTCAAAGTTGGGCTGCCTTGCAGAATGAATAATCATCACCACATTTTCAGTTTGCAGTAGCTGGTGTTCTTTCTTTGGGATATCACTGCTTGTGCTTTTTAACACTGATGTTGCAGGTTCTGTCCTGGGCTGACCTTGTACCCTCCCCAGGCTGAGGAGTCTATTTCATCATTATGGAGTGCTTCATTCTTTTCCCTAGGTTGTCTCTTGTTTCTCCGTGAAGCTTAGATTTCCTGTCACTTCATTCTTGATTCCTGGAGTACTTTTCTTTCTCCTAAGTACTGTAGCAATTTCCAGGTACTTTTTTCTGGGGCCCCGGAACTTATGAATTGCTGCTGATTTCTAATGCCTCATCTTCACAGTCTTTTTTCCACAATCTCTGTGGTGATTTTAAAAAAGTCAGAGCAAATTTTCAATATGACTGAAAGACAAGACTGTAATACCACAGAAGATCGAAAGTATCCGTTTCCTGTTTGTATTTCAACAATTACAGTTTCTTTCTTTTTCTCCTTTTCTTCCTTCTTTCTTTTTCTTTTTTATCATTTAAAAAAATATATAAGCTATAACCTCGCAAATGTGGTTTAAGAAGCCTCAAACACAGTGATTTTTTTGGTTGTTTATAATACGCTGATCTCCAGAAGTGATCAAGAAAAGAGAAAAAAAATCTGTGCCTTGTTAAAATGACTTGCTCACAAGATTGTGTTTTCCTACGGCTTTAGTTCCTCAGTGGTTAGTGGGTCTTTAAGGTAAGTAACCCACTGTAAGAAAAATGCTTCCCATGAGCTGGTTTTGCATTGTCAACACGATTCCTCTGTTGGAAAATATAAGCAGTGATTGCGTTTCCCACACCGGCTGTTATTTCTTTGCTTTACTGTTCTTTATTCCCCAATTTGTTTTTTTCTCTGATAATGAATGGAGTCAACAAAATGAGAGTAACATGGGTTTCTTTCATTCCAGGTTCTCAGTTTGGCCATTCATTCAGGTCAACAAAAGAAGAGGTCAAGGTACTAAACAGAAATATCCGATTTTCCTAAATGAATGGCTATAGCAGTTATAATATAAAGCATATGTTACAAAGATAATGTCTGACCCATCAGTTGGAGTGTGAGAATTGTCATAATGCGTTAGACAGTTTAAAGATTCTGTATGGTGTTAATAGACAATATAAATGTATGTTCAAAATATTTTATTGAATAAAATTTTCTCTATTCAGAAATTCTGTTTCAAAGACTAAAAATTATTTCAATGTACATAAACTGTTAATGCATACTAGTACAATGTGTCAAAACATGAAAAATCCTGTACAGTTCTTTATCTCTAACTACTTTTCTAAGTTAAAAATAATTTAGAAAAATGCTATATTTCAAGACTTGGCTCTGTATCTATCTTGTTGCTGTGATGAAAGACTGTCACACACAACCTATTTTTTTTTTTTTATTTTTTGGTGGTACTGGGGATCAAACTCAGGACCCTGCACTTGCTAGACAGGCGCTTATTCTACTGAGCTATATCCCCAGCCCCTTCACACACAACTTAAAGGAGGCATCTTAGTTACTTTTTCCATTGCTGTAAAGGACACCCAAAACCTATAAGCTAAAGGAGCAAGAATTTATTTACTTCACACTTTGAAGATGTTTCAGTACATAATCAGCCGGACCCAAAGCGGGATGGCTTGGCAGAGGGGAATCACAGCGGAGAACCAGCTCATGGCAGAGAGCAACGAAAGCAAGCATGTGATGAAGAAGGTAAGCCTCTTTCTGTCCCTAGTATCGTACCCAGGTTATTAAAATTAGAGCAGTGTCCATCCAGTGAGTATATTGATTTAATAATCACTCGACCTTAGTCTCAGAATCACATATTCTAGATTCAGCCACCTCCGAAAAAGCCCCACCTATGACCTTGAGAGGACTTGAGGGGATATATACACCCAAAACATAATATTCCACCCCAAGTCCCCAAAGACTCATGTATATTCCTTTACATAAAGACATTTAGTTCATTTATAAGAGTTGCAAAAATCCTGACAGTTTCAGCATTGTTCAAAAGTCCAAGTTCAAAGTTTCCTCTGAGATTTAAAGCAAACTCTCAGCTGCAAGCCTCTGTAAAAATAAAAGGAAAGTTAAACAGTTTCAAAATTCAATGGCACAAGATAGATGTTTTCATTCCAAGTTACAAACAGGGAGATACAAACAATGGTACAAAATCAAGTCTAAAATCCAATAGAGCAAACATTAAGTCCTGTAGTTGCACATCCAGCATACAAGGCAATCTGTGGCAAGTTGTGAACTACAAAGGTTTTGGGTGATTCCACCTTTAGAGCCTGTTCTCTGCCCCCTCTTTGCAGTTTTTCCCCAACAGTTCATGTTCCTGGTTTCTGCAATCTTTTGGGGAATCCACAGTACCTTTTACTTCACACACAGCTTCACACACTGCCCTCTCAGAGGAACACGGCCTGGCCTCCCACACCTTTTTAAAAAAAAAATCTGGATGGAAGCCTTCTTGAATCCACAACTTTCGCATTCTGCATGCACCTAAAACCAGTACCACTCAGATGATCCCAAGGTGTGATACCAAGTGAAGTAGTAGGCAAGATTCCTTCTCTTTGGAGGGGTGGAGGTGCTATGAAGCAAATCTTAAGAAGCAATCTTCTAGACCATTGCCATTCTGGAACATAGTGCTGTGGGGTTCTCTTCTCCAAGCAAAATATTTCCCCTTTGCAAAGCCTGGAGTCTTCTTGGTTATTGTAATATTTTCAGGCTATGTTTTCTGTTGTCTTCTTCTGAAATACTTTGCTTTTATTGCTAATCTCCTCAGGAGCCGATTTCTCCTCTGTTATATCTTTTCAGGCTGTGGCTTTACTGGAGATTTCTTTCGGCCCAAACAATGGTTTCAATCATTTTATTGGGATGTTTGCTCTTAATTCTCAACATAAATCTGATGAAAAGCCCCCAAAGTAGCACCTCAACATTAGACTACCTTGAAATTTCTTTTGAAAAATGAATTAATGCACTACACTGAATCTTAATTTTAGTCTTAGGCAGAGTCTCTGGCCACAAACTTTCTGCCAAGGTACAACACACATTATCCGGAGTCCAATACCCAGTGTGGTCCTTCTCCCCAGCAGAAACGCCCCCAAGCCTGGTCTTTATCAGCAGGATTTCTAACAGCCTCTAGTCTTCTGTGCTGTGGCCAGACCTCCCATCAGGTACATCGCAAGGTATTCCAGCCCTACTTTTTTATCTGGCATCTTCAAAACTTTCCAAACTGTTCCCAGAAGCTAGTCCCAAAGACTCCTGGATGACATGGTCGGTTACACTCACAGTAATGGCTCCACTTTCAGTACTAAATTCTGTCTTAATTACTTTCTCATTAATGTGACAAAATAACCAACACCAAAAAGGGAGAAAAAGCTTATTTAGCTCCAAACTTATAGAAGTTTTAGTTCATATTTGGCTAGCTCCAAGGCAGTATGGCTTGGCCAAGGGAAATCACAGAGGAGAACCAGAGAAAAAGAAAAATTAAGCTTCTCTTACTCGAGTTGATACAATCAACCATCAGAGGAGGCAATCGCTTATTTGATTGCTTTGAAGCTTTCGTTATAGGTTTAGTGGGCTAAAAAGCAGGAAATTCACATTAGAAAAGCATGAGGAAGTAAAATTTTTCATATTGTGGAAACCAAGACACAGAGGATTTATCCTCCTAATCCTGTCCCCAGTTACCCGCCTTTCTGAAGTGGGCCCTTCCTCCCAACAGCACATTCAGCCATTAACATCAGCAGACTAACCAGCTAATGAGGAAAACATCTCCATGACGTCTGTCTTTACTATTCACTTTATATTTTTCTCTGCTAATAAATCACATCAAAAAAATTAAAGCAACACAGGGATTTTTTTACTCCAATTTTGCTGTTTGGCCAGGAGTCTTCTAACCCATCAAAATGTACAATAAAGATTAATCGGTGCCCTTATTTTCCAGGTGTCTCAAACAGGTGTTGACTGGTTGTTACCTCTGGGATTCTTTTTGGTAAACTCTTATGTTATATTTTAAATATACATCTTTTTGCTGCAACAGATTCTTTAAACTATTTACACTGCAACACTTTTGATAGCTTTTGGAATCTTGAATTCAATCAATAAGGATTTTTTTCATAATCAAAAATGTGACCTTCATTTAAAAATAGTAAAATGTTTAAAAATTCAATGCCACTTAAAATAGCTGTGTGAAGAGTTTTATTAGATAAAAAAATTATCATAAGAGTATTGATGAGACGTTCCCTTCCAGGGGCAAACTTTCCTTTGAAAACAGTACTAAAAGAATTCAAGGGTGAAAATATGTAATTTCTATGAATAAACAAGAATTGGTGTTAGCAGTTTTAATTTCTAATTTCAGCAGCTCAGTATAGCCACTCTGTAAAGAAAAAAAAGTAAGCATTCTCTATAGATCATTTAATTATTCCATCTGTAATCTTTATGGAAACGTTTACAAAACTTAAGCAAACTATATATTGACATAAGATAAAGATCAGGATACACTTGCTATGCTACCGAGTGTGTTAGAGTACAGCAATGCACAATATAGTAAAACCTTGGGTTGCAAGTAACTTGTTCTGAACGTATTCCTTAAGACCAGCAAACATTTCTAATAAATTTTCATTAGAATAAAGAAGCAATGACTTGCAAAATGATTAGTGCATATTGCCAAACATCACATGGTCCAAACTGAGCCCCTATTTTCTTTTTTCTCTAGTTCTTGTTTTGGGTTTGTGGGTGATTGTTTCCTAACAGCAATAGGTGTGTTGGGGAGATCTTACCTGAAGAGAGGTGAATAGCAGAGGAATCTCTCATTTTGAATGATACTAGGGAGAAGTGTAAATTGTAGAAAACCGTGCAAAATTTTGTAGACAAGCATAACCCAAATAAGGCTGTAGCAGTGTGAGAAAGTAATCTGTTTAATAACGATACAAGGTCACATTTCTATAAAATCGTCAAAAAGAGGCAAAACCACGTATCATGAGATACATTCCTTATTAAATTTGAAAGAAAAGAAAAATATTGCAGTGTATCAATAAATAGGAGTGATTTCATTAGCGATAGTTAAAATTATCTTCGCAGTGACTCTCCTCTCTCTTGCCTCTCTCATATCAATTACAGAGTTTTCAAAGATAAGCGCAGGGCGCTTGCCTAGCAAGCGCAGGGTCCTGAGTTCGATCCCCAGTACCGCAAAAAAAAAAAAAAAAAAAAAAAAAAAGATAAGCGCAGGATAACCTGTCTAATTTTCTTCTGTTTTGCTGATTATTTTGTATTAGATTACAGCACCATGATCATTTTTATATGAATATTATTTGGGTTGTGGAACAAATTATCTGGGTTTCCATTGTTTCCTATTGCAAAATTCACTTTGATATTCAAGTTCTTGGATTAGAACTAGTTTTGGGAAGTAGTTATTCTCACAGAGTAAGGTTTTATTGTATTTACAAATTTATAGTTTTGTTTTTCCTTTGTGAGTATGTTTTGACATTGTGTAAAGACTGTACTTTCATATGTCACTAGCATTGAAATAAGATGTTAAAATATAGTTAAAATTAATGACACAAGGGAAAAAACTAATATTTTAAACTGGAAGTTTATCTGAAATATATTTCTAGATAATCACTTAATTATTTCTTCTTACCTCTTTCTTGATTTTCAATACATTTTCCCATTCTTTTTGTATAGTGGGAAGCTCTAATTTTATTTTATTTCTTTGAATTTTTACACATAATTCATTTTTAACTATTCTGTAAATAATAAAATATTTTTGAGTTAATGCACCTAAAATTGATTCCTTAAAATAATTATTTCTTATCAGTATTTCATTCCAAAATTGCATTTTCTATAATTATAGTTTTGGACTGTTTTTATTTGTTTATTCTAATTATATTTCTTTGTAGGTGATTTTTGGCTTAGTTTTTTACTGTTTTATATCACATTGGTTCGTTATGGAATTCCTCCTTGAACCAATTGAGATAAATTAGAAGATATTCTGTGCTTAGCATAATACGGTTCCTTAATACCTATGGAATTTAGATTTCTGCTATTTTGGAAGATGTATGCAGGTCGAATAAGAGTAATAACAACTTTAATTCTTAGGAGTAGAAAAAATAAACTAGTACAATGCTATCTTTCCTTTGGATTACTGTTGTTATTGATTCTTTCTCAGGCCTATCCACATGCAAACAACAGCTTATTCCAAAATTAAAAATATGTAAATAATTTAGATCACCAAAACTCATTTTGTTGGATCCAGGTTAGGAAGAATGCACCCTCCCATTACCACAGCAAGTGTCCACGGATAGAAAAAGGTGCACAAACTGTCATTGTATTCTTACTTGTCATGTCACTAAAGTTTTAAGTCTATACCAGCTTTCAAATCTTACATCCCTGGACACCTTTTTTCTTGATTCTTCAGGACCCTCGCTCCATTTTTACCATAGTCCTCTTAATTATGGTGTTTCATTCATAAAAATTGGGGGACAAAGGTATTTTTTCTTTTTATTATATGTGTGTGTGTGTGTGTGTGTGTGTGTGTGTATGTATTGATTGGCGACCTTCTCACTGAGTTACCTGCCCACCTCTTTTTTCTTTTTATTTGAGAAAGGGTCTCACTAAGTTGCTAAATTACCCTTATGATCCCTCTACTTCAGCTTTCCAGAGCTGGGACTAAGGTGTATTCCACCACGCACGCACGGATGGAAAGAGAGATGTACAATGCACAAGCTGTGTGCTTTACACAGTGTGCTTGTCATTTAAATTTACTGGATGAGTTCCTTTCCGGATGTTCTTTGTCTCCATCCCACACTCACAAGTCACTTTCTAGGTTTTTCCATTATTCTGTTTCACCTTTAAGGATTTTTTGATTACACTAAGCCCAGGTCAAAAAATCAAGATCATCTGTCCATTTCAAGGTCAACTAATTATCAAACTTCATGTCATCTTCAGCCTTATTATCTTTTCTACATGGACAAAGCTACTCATAAACTCTGGGAAATGTCAGGGATAGAGCCCAGTGGCACAGCACCTGCCTAGCAAGCATGAAGTCATGAGTTTGATTCCTGGTACAAAAAAAAAAAAAAAAAAAAAAAATATATATATATATATATATATATCCAATATAATATGAGAAATTATGTGCAAAAATGTGAAGTGGTCATTATTTTTCTAACCACAATTTACTTTTGAAAAGTAGTTGATTTATGTTTAAAAATACACAGACAAGAATACAGACATATGTAAAATATAAATTCAGCATTGTATTATATAACAGTAATTTATTTAAATTAATTTTAAGTGAATAAAATAATAAAGACTGATCTTTACATTTTTATCTAACTAGAATTAATTTAATATATTTATGTCTTGCAAGTATTATTATATAATTATAAGTACATTATATATATCATGTACTACTTACACTATTAAAATAATAGCTACCTCTAGTTCAAGAAGTATGTTTATATAGTTATACTACTTCAGTATATTGAAACTTAATCACTCATAATTTATAAAATGCGCTTTCTCTAACATCTCTCAATTTATTTATATTTTAAATTCAGAAACTTAAAATAACACTATAGAATGCATTAAGTAACAGCTGAACATAAAAAATATGTAACAATCCAATAAGAGTTTATTGCATTTTCAAGCTCATAACATGTAAAATAAAACACTGTATTTTTTTATTACATCATCCATCCTAATTCACGGTAAGTGATGTCATAAACCACTGTAAAACGTAGCCTGAATTATACAGCCTTTAAGATTACATAGATGTGATAACTCTATTTGGTATTAATGTCCTGTTTCCAGAATTTGTTGAGAGATCATAACCTAAACTCCATTAATTACACTGTTAACAAATGAGTATGTTCAAATGTGAAAACAAAAATAAATAATGCAGTTATTTTCCAGGAGTAGGAAATACAGACAATAAATATGAGAAAATAACAACATATACTGAGGGAAATGCAAATTGTATTATTTTCAGTGTTGTTTTGCAGTCAGACTAATTATATTTGCTAATTGTGTGGAGAAATGTTCACACCATGAATGTTTCAAATGTCAGCACGTTGAATAATTAGATATTTTTAGAATTTTAAATATAAAAGAAGTATTGTCCATTAACACACAAGGAAAAAAGAAAAATATGAAAACATTATACATTTTTAGTCCTTCACATTGTGATTTTCCTTTTCATTGGCTTCTCTTTGTAGAAACTTTCTATGTATTCAACATGATATACATTGAATCAGCAATAAAAACTGATGTAAATAATATTGTATTACCTGAAAATGTCATCTTGATGATTAAGTTTGTGTTTCAAATTAGCTAGATCAATGTACCTAGCAATTTACTCAAACAGCCATCTAGGCAATGCTTTGGAACTATTTATGTTTAGATAAGATTAACTTTTAAATTGGTAGAAGAGCAGTAAAGTATATTTATTATAACAAATATTATTATTTAATGGTCATTACCAGATCGGCTCAAGCCATTAAAAGCTGAATCCCCTCTATGTAGAAAGACTTCTGCCTCAAGACTGAGTTCAACTTTTTTTTTCTTAGCATATATTTACAGCACATGAAGTTTGTGTTCATTTTGACTAGCAGATGTATTTGCATAACTCAGCTTGTTTTTTAACTGTCTTTCCACCTAATTCTTTCCCTCCATCTCTAAATCCCCTTTCCTCATTTTAAATTTTGCTGTTATTATTGTTAGCTCATGTTTATAGAGTACAATGTTTCTATTTATCATGGGTATTTGGTACCTGTATGTGGTACATGTGAAATCTTCCTATGTCCCTCCCCTTCCTCCTGCCCTCCCCCCTCATTATTCTGAACCGATTCTCATTTGCAAGAGATTTATCGCCTGTTTCCTTCTAGCCACTCTTTGTTTTGCTCTTTGTAGTTTACCTTACTCAGAGCAGAGATGAAACAGCCTCAAACCCCACTGACGGGCGCCTCACTTTCTGCAGGACATCTACCAGCATTATGAGTCATGCAAGTCTATGAAATCAAGAAAGACATTATTCATTTGAGTTGTGAGCAAGGTCTTTAGTCTGCTATTTTAGCACGTGCCAAATCAATCTGAATGCTTCATTGGATGGTGTGGTTTGAAATATTGAAAATTAAAATAGTCTCTTTTTTTCTGGGGACAGAAATATCTCATTATGAAAGACATTTGTCAATCAAAATTCTAGATAAAAAAATGAGTGTAATCACAAAGGAGCCAATAGAATCATATCAGTGAAAACAGTCAAACGAGGAAACATTTGACAGCTCTTGTTAATCATAGAGGATCTGAGGCCAGAAATTATGAATGACCAATTGTTTCAGTTTGGCTTTTATAACCTCAAATTTCCGAGTTTATGAAACATACATTAAGATACTTCAGTAGGTTCATCCACGAATTCTATTCCAAGTACTCCACCTGTGTAAACTAGCAGACCTTAAAGCAGTTGAAAGCATGACGGGTTTGATGTGCCTGAGGAACTGCATTAAGACACTGCAAATTTCTGCTGAGATTATTTGCCTTACTTATTACCAATAGAAACTGGACAGTTATCATCAAGTCATTGAAAGTGAAAAATATGCTTTTGGGAAATATTACACTTCAATCTAAAAATATGATAAATTATTTTAAACCAAAGATATTTTTAATGTACAATTAAGCATTAAAATTTCTGTGAATTAGACGATAGTTACACTTTTGACCTCTAAGAGTGAAAATATATCAAATAGCATCACATATATTTACACTCATAAAATTTAAATAAATCTATTTAGACAGATTATTTTGCAAATTATTTTGGAAGAAGAGTCAATAAAAAAACTTCCAGAGTTTGTTCTTCATAAAAAAAATCAAATAAACAAATAATAGACACACAATCTCCAAACTAGTTCCTTTATTTTGAAAATATAAAGGTCTATCCACATTAAAACCTTGAAATACATACAAAGTGAAGGTTGATAACACATTCTTATTTAATTATCCACTTCATTTGACTCACTAGACAGATGGGAATTGGAAGATGACAGTAAATAATCATGGGTTTAATTGGGTAGTGAATCTTCTTACAGCTGCTGTCCAGATGTGGTCTCACTGCTAGAACAAATTAATATAGTGACTTGTATCTTGCTTTTCAGTTACAAGGATCGGCTTTGTCCTCTCTTGTGATAAACATCAGTAGCAAGAAAAATATATTTTCAAAAAGTAGAGATAACAGTACTTTTAGGAATTCATCACTACTCCATTTGTCTTTCAAAGCAGCATTGCTAGGAAACAACAGCAAATTGTCTATAAGAATATTTCACTGGTTCCCTCTTATTCATGGGGATGCTGCATATTCCAGTTTCCATGGATATCAAAAACTACAGATAGTAGTGAATTCCATATATATATATATATATATAGATAGATAGAGAGAGAGAGAGAGAAAGAGAGAGAAAGTAAATTTTAATTCATAAATTAGGTTCTGTAACAGAATAACAATATGCTTGAACAAAAGATAGGTGAATATGCTCTCCTTCTGTCTTTCAAAATATTGTACTCACATATCTCCTTATAACAATGTGAAATGAGATATAAAGAGAAGAGGTTGCAGCTTCTCTTTGTTATATTTAAATTGCCATCCTTTACTACTCTATATTTTGGGGGTACAACAAGGGACTCTTGAATATTAAGTACAACAAGGGTCTTTTGAACACAAACACACCAGTCCTGCAACAGTGAGTACATTAGCCAAGATGGCTTTGGACAAATGGATTAGTGTATACGGCCAGTAAACACTGGATAGAAGAACGGTTCCCATCCTGAGTGGACTTTCACAAAGCAGTCCAAGATTTTATCATCTTAATGCAAGATTCAGTTTA